>JANJGN010000009.1:2529045-2781327 GCA_026770705.1 Isurus oxyrinchus | reverse complement strand
TTAAACACCCCTCTTAGATTAACCCTCTAGAGAAAAGGCTCATCCTTTCCTGAGTGGTTGTACCCTCAGTTCTGGTGCCATTGCTGTAAATTGGTTTTGCACTTTTTCTAATGCTTTTTCTAATATGTAGACAAGAGCAGCACAGTACTTTGTGTAGTCTATCTAAGGTTCTATACAAGTTTAACACAACTTCTCTGCTTTTGAATTCTGTTCCTCTGGGATTTAATCCCAGTGTTTTGTTTCCCTTTCTAAAATGGCCTTATCGTGATTTGTACTTTAAGATTGCTCTACGCCTCTGCCCCTTTTAGACCCTTGCTTTCTACATTATACATGGCCCGTGTTTTCGTCATATCAAGATGCACCATCTCACATAAAATATACTTTCCCCATCCCTGGTTGTTAATTTTTTAATAACTGGATTTGTTACCCAGGGAGGTCTGACATGTTAAGTAACTTTTAACTTCACTAAGATTACCACTTCCAGCTTTCCCAAGTTCTTCCGTCTGTCCTGATGAGTGCAAGATGGAAAGCTTTGACAGCATGTCTTATTTTTCAGCAATACTTTTCCAAGTTTTTCAAGTTGGCCTACCTTTCAATTTTATTTCAAAACACTGAAACGGGGCTTATGCTAGCTAGAAGCAAAATACTGAGGTTGCTAGAAATCTGAAATAAAATCAGAAAATGCTGGAAAAATTCAACAGGTCTGACAGCACCTGCGAAGAGAGAAACAGAGTTAACGTTTCAAGTCTGTATGACTCTTCAGAGCTAATTATGAGTTAGTTTATATGAGTTACTTATTTTGACTCTTTGGCATAAGCATATGCTAAGTCGAATGTTACGCTGTTTTATAATGGCAGTGTCATATGTAATAATAAAGGGAGTGTTTATGCTTTTGCTGCACATTTACTTGGATAGTGGGTCTTCCCCAAGGACAGAGCTGCCTTCAGAAAGTCTATTTGTTGTAAAACAACAGTTTTCTCACTGGTTTCTTTGTCATTTTGATCCAGACAGCTGCAGATCAGAAGCACTGAGCATTTTAAGGTAGTTGCTGTAACAAGATGCAAGTTCTGTTATTCCTGACAGAAATGTTTGCTGTTAACGAGACTTTGCAATGACAATGGTTCATATGAAAATAGCTGATTACAGGACTTGGAATTACCACTACTGGTCGAAGGGCTGAACAATCTACTCCACCTCCTAAGTTCCTATTTTAAATTGAAACCTGAATTCTCAACAAAAAAAAAACCTTGCATTTATGTAGTGCCTTTCACAACCACTGGGCACCCCAAAGAGCTTCAGAACCAGTGAAGTACTCTTTGAAGTGTTGCCATGTTGGAATGTAGGAAATGCAGCAGCCAACTGGTGCACAGCAAATTCCCACCAATAGCAATGTGATAATGACCAGATCATTTGTTTTTATGATGTTGTTTGAGGGATAAATATTGGCCTGGACACTGGGAAGACTCCTGTGTTGTCCCCTGAAGTAGTGCTGTGGGATCTTTCACACCCGCCTGAGACAGCAAGCCAGGCCTCAGTTTAATGTCTCAGTATAGCACTGAAGTGTCAACCCTAGATTTTTTGTGCTCAGGCTCTGAAGTGGGACCTGAACCCACAATCTTCTAACTCAGAGGTGAGAACGTTACCAACTGAGCTACGCTGATCAATTTAAGAGGAATCCATTACGCTGTAAAATACTTAAACCCTTATCCTGTCCCCAACAATCTGTTTCTCAATAAATTCGTAAACAATCTTGCACAGAAGCAATCAGTGTTTGCTGATAGTTAATGGACTGTACTAATTTCAGTTGAGTTACGTGATCTGTACATGTTGAATTGTGAGATTTATTATGTACCCTCTGAGAATTTCTTGAGGAATTATGGGAAGGACAGCGAATATAACCAGATTGTAAAGAGTTTCTGACTCCCAGCTTTTAAATTCATTTTACGGGATATGGGTTTCGCTGGCTGGGCCAGCATTTATTGCCCATCCCTAGTTGCCCTTGAGAAGGTGGTGGTGAGCTGCCTTCTTGAATCGCTGCAGTCCATGTGCTATTAGGGAGGGAGTTCCAGGATTTTGACCCAGCGACAGTGAAGGAACGGCGATATATTTCCAAGTCAGGATGGTGAGTGACTTGGAGGGGAACTTCCAGGTGGTGGTGTTCCCATGTGTCTGCTGCCCTTGTCCTTCTAGATGGTAGTGGTTGTGGGTTTGGAAGGTGCTGCCTAAGGAGCCTTGGTGAGTTCCTGCAGTGCATCTTGTAGATGGTACACACTGCTGCTACTGTGTGTCAGTGATAGAGGGAGTGAATGTTTGTGGATGGGGTGCCAATCAAGCGGCTGCTTTGTCCTGGACGGTGTCAAGCTTCTTGAGTGTTGTGGGAGCTGCACTCATCCAGGCAAGTGGGGAGTGTTCCATTACACTCCTGACTTGTGCCTTACAGATGGTGGACAGGCTTTTGGAGTTGGGAGGTGAGTTACTCGCCACAGGATTCCTAGCCTCTGACTGCTCTTGTAGTCACAGTATTTATATGGCTAGTCCAGTTCAGTTTCTGGTTAATGATAATCCCCAGGATGCTCTATAACAGAATTCAGAAACAAGACGTCAGAATCCACTTGGGCATGCAGTACGATGAAAAAAGAAGGAACTTGATTTATGTTCTTCCTTTCACATTCTCAGCGTGTCCCAGAGTGGTTCTGAGCCAGTGGAGCACTTTTGATGTTTTGTCACTGTTGTGATGTACAAAACATAGCTGCCAATTTGTGCATGCCAAGCTCCCATAAGCAACAATGTGATAAATGAGCAGATAATCTATTTGCATTGTTGGCTGAAGGATAAATTTTGACCCAGACACTAGGGAGAACCCTCCTGAACATATTCCCAGAGTACTGTACTGTGGGATCTTTCATGTTGCCTGTTCTGATGAAGGGTTTTCAAGACCTGAAAAGTTAACTCTGTTTCTGTCCACAGACACTGCCTGACCTGCTGAGTATTTCCAGCATTTTCTGTTTTTGTATTGGGGCAGACAGGGCCTTAGCTTAATGACTCATCTGACACTCAACCCTCTGACAGAGCAGCATTCCCTTAGTATTACATTGAACATTACATCTGCTTGAGAGCAGCAGTGGTTTACCAATTTCCTTCTGAATGGGGATAATGATATTCATAATCATATGATAGTTATGGATGAGGGAGATCATGAACCTACCTTCATTCACCCATCTCGAAAGATGTTAATGTCCCCGTATTGTAGCATCCAATTATTTTCTGAATGACTCGAGAATTTTTACTTTCACCACTTGTTCTGGGATTTCATTCCATTTCTGGATCGATCCTTGTGTGCACATTTTCCTGATATCAGCACTAAAAGGACCATTTACAAGTTGACTCTGTGTTTCCTTGTTCCACTCCCACTATTTACTTTAAGGCTGTTCTCCTTGAAGAAGGGAAGGTTGAGAGGAGATTCGATAGAGATATTCAGAATCATGAGGGGTGTGGACAGAGTAGATAGAGAGGAACTGTTCCCATTGGTGGAAGGATTGAGAACCAGAGGGCACAGATTTAAGGTAATTGACAAAAGAAGCAACGGTGATATGAGAAAAAAGTCCTTTTCATGCAGCAAATGGTTCGGAACTGAAATTCACTGCCGGAGTGTAGAGGTAGATTCAGTTGTGGCCTTCAAAAGGGAATTAGGTCATTATCCAAAAAGGAGAGATTTTCAGGGCTACAGGGAAAAGGTGGAGGGAGTGGTAGTAGGTTAATTGCTCTTGCAAAGAGCTGGCACATGAATAACTGGCCGAATGGCCTCCTCCTTTACTGTAACCGTCCCAAGATTGTATCCAAGACCTGGAACTTGCTGCCTATGAGATTGGTAGAAGTGGTGATGATGAATTATTGAAAAAGGAAATTGGATGGATAGGTTAAGGGGAATACACTTACAGGCCTATGGGACTAACTGGATTACTCTACAGAAAGTCTGCATAGATTCAATGGGCTGAATGGCCTCCATTTGCGCTGTTCAGACTCTATGATTCTTGCGACAATTATAAAGAGCTGGCCTCCATACCTAAGGAAGGATAGACTTGCCTAGAGGCAATGCAGTGAAGGTTCACTAGATTAATTCCTGGGATGAGAGGACTGTCCATGAGGAGATGTTGAATAGAAGGAGCCTAAATGTTTTGCGGTTTAGAAGGGGTGAGAGGTAATCTCATTGAAATGTCAGATTCTGAGAGGGCTTGGGAGATTAGATACTGAGAGGCTGTTTTCCCCAGAACTAGGGGCATAGTTTCAGGATAAGGGGTCAAGCCGTTTTGGACTGAGATGTGGAAAAGTTCCTTCACTGAGAGGGTTGTGCATCTTTGGAATTCTCTAACCCAGAGGGCTGTGGGTGCTCTGCCATTGAGTGTATTGAAGACTGTGATTGAAAAGATTGTTGAACTGTAAGGGAATCAAAGGATCAGGCAGGAAGGTGTAATTGTAGTTGAGGATCAGCCATGATCTTATTAAATGGCTGAGCACGTTCAGGGGGTTGAGTGGCCTACTCCTGCTCCTATTCTTGTTCCTATGTTCATGTGACACCATTATTTCTAATAATCCCACTTTATTCCTCTTGAAATTTGTAATACACGCTGTCATCTGTTTGTTTTTAATGTTGCCCCTTTATCTCGATTTTTCATTAGGTGGTAACTGCTTGTTCCTTTTATCTCAGGATTTTCCTTTCTTATAAATGAATAATTTGGCCCTTGTCCTCTACTTTTCCTTCTGTGTGATGTGCCCTTTTTGTTAAATCCTTTTTACTTGTATATCCATCCCATCCATCTCTACTTGTTCTGTCTGGGTGTTTTTTTTATTTTTCTCTGCTCTCTCCCTTTTCTCCAAAGCCAACATGTTCCCTCTCGAGTACCTGAATTCACACTGAATTCCAGGTGGGCCTGACCAGTTTCCCTTGTAATCTCACTCTACCCTGTGGTGCTTGGATCCTGACCCTCTCGCTGCACTTATACATTGCACCCCATCAACAACGTGTGCAAAGGCAACGGGCTTTTCACCAGCGGGGCCACATCTCACTCCCATAGTCTACCAGCGCTCATCTTGTATCCACACACTGCCTCTCCCAGTCCTCAGCCTCATCACCTCGTTGTACAATGCTGTGGCTGCGTTAGATAGCACTCAGCTTGAGATTCCACTCATTACCACTCGGAACACAGTGCCTGGTTAATTACTGTTGCCCGGGTCTGATTCGGACACATGTTATTGTAATTTACTCAGTGGAAATGACAAAAGGCCGTTCATGTTGCTCCTGCCTTTGTCTCAATGAGTGAACAATCCCTGAGACTGTGGCTTAGGCTGTGAATCACATTGAATAAAAGTTTAAAAAGTGGAACAGGAGGTTTTACTAACTTAAAACTCTCAGTTCCTGGTTTCAAAATAATAAAAAGTGCAAAAGCTTGCTAAGTTCATAAGATCAGTTTCCCTATTCCCCCTGTAGCCTCTACATGTTCACTTCTAGGTGGGTGGAACTTCCCAACAGCTACAGAACAGACTTGCGCCTTTTATGATCCCAGGACATCCCAAAGTGTTTTACAACCAGTGAAATACTTTTCCAGCCTAGTCACTGTTGGAATGTAGGAAATGTGGTAGCCAATTTGCACACAGCAAGCTCCCACTAACAGCAACCTGATAGTGACCAGATAATTTGTTTCAAAGAATTGGTTAAGTGATAAATATTGGCCAGGGCCCCAGGGAGAACTCACTGTCAGTACCCACTTATTTATGAAATATTGACAGTGGGATTTTTTTATTAGATCACTTGGAAGGGCAGTCTCTTGTTAAAAAAAAAAAGTACCTCTGACAGTGCAACACTCCCTCAGTACTGGACTAGAGTGTCAGCCAGGGATTTATCCTCTAATCCCTGGAATCCACAACCTCCTGATTCATGAGTCATGACAGCATCAACCAAATCCCTTTATTATTTTGAATATCTTGCTTGAATTCATCCCTCAATCTCCTAGACTGGGGGAAATACAAGCCAAGTTTATGCAAACCAAACTCATAATTTAACCCTTTAAATCCTGATATCATTCTGGTGAATCTTATGCAATAACCTCTCAAAGGCCAATAAATTTTATTCTTTCACAGTATGTGGATGTTGCTGGCTGGGCCAACATAGATTGCCCCTCACTAATTGAGAAGGTATTGTGAGCCACACCTGGAACCATTGCAGTCCATGTGGTGTAGGTGCACCCACAGTGCTGTTAGGGAGGGGGTTCCAGGATTTTGACCCAGCGACAGTGAAGGAACAGGATATATTTCCAAGTCAAGATGTTGAGTGACTTGGAGGAGAACTTGCAAATGGTGGTGGTGTCCCCATGTACCTGCTGCCCTTATTCTTCTAGGTGGCAGAGGCCGTGTGTTTGGAAGGTGTTGGTGAAGAAGCCTTGGTGAGTTGCTGCAATACATGGTGTGCAATGCACATTGCTGTTACTGTGGTGCAGGGAGTGAACGTTTAAGTTGACGATATGGTGCCAATCAAGATGCTGCTTTGTCCTGGATGGTGTCAAGCTTCACGAGTGTTGTGGGAGCTGCACTCATCCAGGCAAGTGGGGAGTATTCCATCACACTCCTGACTTGTGCCTTATAAATGGTGGACAGGCTTCAGGGAGTTAGGAGGTGAGTTAGTCACCACAGAATTCCCAGTCTCTAACCTGTGCTTGTAGCTGCAGTATTTATGTAGCTGGTCCAGTTCCGTTTCTCATAGAGCCATAGAGTTCTACAGCACAGAAAAAAGCCATTCGGCCCATCGAGTCTGTGCCAGGCAAACAAGTACCTAACTATTCTAGTCCCATTTTCCAGCACTAGGCCCATAGCCTTGTATGCCATGGCATCGCAAGTGCACTTCCAAATACTTCTTAAATGTTATGAGGGTTTCTGCCTCTACCACCCTTTCAGGCAGTGAGTTCCAGATTCCCACCACCCTCTGGGTGAAAACATTCTTCCTCAATTGCCCTCTAAACCTCCTGCCCCTTACCTTAAATCTGTGCCCCCTGGTTATTGACACCTCCACCAAGGGGAAAAGTTCCTTCCTGTCTACCCTATCTATGCCACTCATAATTTTATACACCTCAATCTCCTCTGCTCCAGGGAAAATAACTCCAATCTATCCAATCTCTCCTCATAACTAAAACTCTCCAGCCCAGGCAACATCCTGGTAAATCTCCTCTGCACTCTCTCCAGTGCAATCACATCCTTCCTATAATGTGGATTCTAGAACTGCACGCAATATTCTAGCTGTGGCCTAACCAGCGTTTTACACAGTTCCAGCATAACCTCCCTGCTCTTATATTCTATGCCTCAGCTAATAAAGGCAAGTATCCTATAACCCTTCTTAACCACCTTATCTACCTGTCCTGCTACCTTAAGGGACTGGTGGACATGCACACCAAGGTCCCTCTCTGCTCAGTTGTCACCCCCAGTATGTTGATATTGGAGGATTCAGTGATGGTAGTGATGTTGAATGTCAATATTAATTATAGACTAATTGATTGTGGTGATTAAGAACTCCATTATCATTGTATAATGTGACAGCCAGGATGGTCGGTTGGGAACTAGATAGACTGTGGTCTTTTTTCACCCAATGTTCTGTCGTTTTTGTTGGTTATGAGTATCAAGGGATAGGAAACAAAGATGTGAGGGAATTGAATGCGAGAACTAGCTAAAAGGGCTGAATGGCCTCCTCTTCCTGTTCCTATTTAACAAATTTCAGAAATATGCAGAAACTTGACGATGTTGAAAACTCCTGGGATCCACCTTTTGACTCTAGTCAAAAAGACAATGAGACCGTTGTGCAGTTTGTTCCTGCTACAAGAGTCACTTCTGCTTCCTGAATGTGTTGTCACCACCGCTTAGAGCTTCTGTTCTGACAGTTTACAGTGAAACAGAAAGACTTGCATTTCTATTATGCGTTTCACAAATTCAGCCCTTTGAAGTACTTTATCCATTTCGTCACTGTTGTAATATAGGAAACACGGCAGATAAATTGTGTACAGCAAGATTCCTCCAAACAGCAATGTCATAATGATCAGATGTTGATTTAGTGATGTTCCTTGTTTCCTCTTCAAAATATTGGTTGAGATCTTTTATACCCACGTGGAAGGGGCTTGATTTAACATCACTACTGACAGTGCCGCGCTCCCTGAGTACTGATTCTCCGACAGTGCGGCGCTCCCTTAGTACTGACCCTCCGACAGTGCGGCGCTCCCTCAGTACTGACCCTCCGACAGTGCGGCGCTCCCTCAGTACTGACCCTCCGACAGTGCAGCGCTCCCTCAGAACTGACCCTCTGACAGTGCAGCACTCCCTCAGTACTGACCCTCTGACAGTGCAGCCCTCCCTCAGTACTGACCCTCTGACAGTGCGGCACTCCCTCAGTACTGACCCTCCGACAGTGCAGCACTCCCTCAGTACTGACCCTCCGACAATGCAGCACTCCCTCAGTACTGACCCTCTGACAGTGCGGCGCTCCCTCAGTACTGACCCTCTGACAGTGCAGCACTCCCTCAGTACTGACCCTCTGACAGTGCGGCACTCCCTCAGTACTGACCCTCTGACAGTGCAGCACTCCCTCAGTACTGACCCTCTGACAGTGCGGCACTCCCTCAGTACTGACCCTCTGACAGTGCAACACTCCCTCAGTACTGACCCTCTGACAGTGCGGCACTCCCTCAGTACTGACCCTCTGACAGTGCAACACTCCCTCAGTACTGACCCTCTGACAGTGCAACACTCCCTCAGTACTGACCCTCTGACAGTGCAGCACTCCCTCAGTACTGACCCTCTGACAGTGCAACACTCCCTCAGTACTGACCCTGTGACAGTGCAGCACTCCCTCAGTACTGACCCTCTGACAGTGCAACACTCCCTCAGTACTGACCCTCTGACAGTGCAACACTCCCTCAGTACTGACCCTCTGACAGTGCAGCACTCCCTCAGTACTGACCCTCTGACAGTGCAGCACTCCCTCAGTACTGACCCTCTGACAGTGCAACACTCCCTCAGTACTGACCCTCTGACAGTGCAACACTCCCTCAGTACTGACCCTCTGACAGTGCAACACTCCCTCAGTACTGACCCTCTGACAGTGCAGCACTCCCTCAGTACTGACCCTCTGACAGTGCAGCAATCCCTCAGTACTGACCCTCTGACAGTGCAGCACTCCCTCAGCACTGATCCCCTATATTTTCTGCTTAAAAGTCTGGAGTGGGCTGTGAACAGATGTGCGAGTTGGACCCCAGAAGCCACAGTTTACAAGGCTGGATGTATGATGTAAATATTAGATGGTATAATAGATCCAGTCCAGGTATCAGTTAAATCTTTGCCAGTTATTTTTATATTTCTTTCTGAATTTGCTTCACATGACATTCAAACTCAGACAATCAATTTTTTAAAAATTGATGCTTTTTAGTTGCTGCCCTGACAGCAGGTGCTGTCGGCTCCACGTGTTGCTGAAATCCTCATCCATGTGCCGGAACCTCAGGATTTGAGTATTCCAATGTTCTCCTGGCTGACCTTCCACCTTTAACCGCTATGAACTTTAGGGTATCCAAGACCCTACCACCTCACTCACACCAGAACCCGCTCACCATCTCCCCTGTGCTCGTTGACCTATATTGACCCCCAGTCCGGCAACACCTTGATTTTAAAATTTGCGTCCTGTTTTTAAATCCCTCGTACCCCGCTCACATCTGGCCACATTTCCGTGCTGCTCCAATTTGCCTCTCCTGCATATCGTCCTCCGCTCCACCATAGGCGGCCGTGCCTACAGCTGCTGGGCCCTAAGCTCTGGAATTCCCTCCCTAAACCCCTTTGCCTCTCTCTCCTCCTTTAACATTCTTCTTAAAATCTACCTCTCTGTCCAAGCTTTTAGTCACCTCTCTTAATCTAATCTATGTGACTCAGTTGCATATTTTGTTTGATAATGCTCCTGTGAAGCAACTTGAAATGTTTCATTATGCTAAAGGTGGTATAAAGATCCAAGTTGTTGTTGTTAAAATGACAAGGGCAGTTTTGAAATGACAGCTGAGAGAACTGTCTGCAAGAGCAAACTGGGCTCGTTCAGTATTGAACTCACCACCTCGGAGAGGGAAGGTGGGGGGAGGGGGATGGGTTGTGCAGTTTCTGCCTGGGGAGTAAAATGTTTATTTTATTGGTAAAGTGATTGGTTGGTTAATTATGCAGAAAAATATTGTCTTGTAGCTTGCAGATGAACTACCTGTGCAGGAAGGCTTATCGGTCTTTAACTCATGTTGAAAGATTGTTGATATTCAAATGATGGGGTTCTAATGTACTTCGGATAATCTTGTTATAATCGTGAATGGTTCTGTATAGATGATATGTTTCCAGGAAATGGAGTGTGCGCTCAGTTACTGCATTCATGAGGGTGCTTCAACATACAAAGCTCTCCGATAAAACTGAAGCTGTTTACATTTCCATCAGAAGCACTGTGCGGGGGGAGGCTAGCAATGTAAACGCTGTTTCATGTGACTGCAATGGATGACTCGAGCTTTCCTCTGCCTGATTCCCTCAATTATTCACTCCTGTGTATCTATTATTAATACAATGTAATTTTAGAGTCCATGAATAAATAGCTTAATTTAGGCATACCGTGTTAAAGAGCCTGTTTCTGCTCGTTCCTTTACCAATTTCGGGCATACTTGCCTCCTGGAAGGTGGTGGGTTCGAGAATATTGTCTGAATTCCCCTTCCTTGCCCACAGGGTTTTTAAATGATTGCAGAGTTTTCACCTCCATGACTTCGGATGCCCATCCAAAGTATTGATCGCTCTTTGTGTGGAGGGGTCTTCCTGATACCAGGCCTACATCTTGCTCCTGGTTTGAGACCGTGTTCCATTGTTCAATTATAGTAATTTAAGTCAATGTCCCAGATTCACCTTTTCCATATAATTTAAAATTGAATACCTCCTTAAGGATTAAAATATTTCCCTAGTCTTCCATCCAAACTGAGCCTTTAACACCAAGGACCAGTTTCCTAGCTCCTCATCACTGTCTCCAAGCCAATGCTTCAATCTCTCCCTTGTGTCCTAGTGACCAGAACTGGACCCAATTCTTAAAGTGCCGTGTGACCTCAGACCAGAGCCTTGTAGAGATTAATGCAGCTCTGTAATTCACTAATTGATTGGATAGTCTAGCATCTAGCGGGGTTGTGGATTGATGCCACATTTCAGTGGTCACGTTTCAGCTGATTGCGCGCAGCCCAGTGTTAGGTATTTGTGAGAGCTGAAGTGTAAGGTGCCATGTGCTGCCTTTCTGCTGCCTTCCTGTCTCACCAATCTCCAGTTTGCATTTACCCTCACATTGCAACAGGGATTTCAGTTCAAAAGTATGACATTGATTGTAAAATGTTGTGAGGCTGTGGAAGGTGCTATTTAAATGCAGGCCTTTCTTCCAGATGCCGCACGGTCTGGGCAAGGCTCCACTATTGTTGGAGAATGACACCATAAACACTGACGTGTTGGTCACTTGTGGAAGGAAGGAACACCCACAATACACAAGTGAAATAGTCAATCTTCCAAATCGGGTTTCTGATCAAGGACCAGAGACAGTTAATAGAGAGGGAGTTACAGCAGAAAGGCATCAAATTCTGTAGTTATTGTGCAGCAGCTAAATTTACCCTGCAGTACTTCAGTCCTCTTACACACTCCTGCCTTACCTTTGGTCTCTATATGTAGCTTCATTTGGAATTCTCCTCAGGCTCTTTTGTTTGTTTCTTCTAACTTGCTGTTAGCCTGTGGTTTACAGTTGCTATACTCTTAAATGTATTTTTAATGATTAATGGCAGTGGTTTGGAATGTAAACCAGCCCTGTCTGTGCACCTTTACCTGATGGGGAATGCTGTAAACAGACAGAGCTGGACCCTACAGGTAACAATTTCCATTCCAGCAGTTTACACCTTGAGGACAGATCCGTACAGAAAATGCGAACCTAACTGATATCCTGTTGACACAACCAAAAGTGATACTGGGAATAGTTCTGCCTGGACTTGGGTCTCTCTTCCTCTTGGATTTCTGTTCACTGTCTCCACTTCTGAGTTCCCTTCCCACAGGATCAGATCAGCCTTTCAGCTTATCCCTGGACTTGGGTGGTGGGGGGGGAGAGGTAGAGTTTGACCAGGCTGCTCTCTGTGGCCAAAGACTCTGTAGCACTGGCTGGTCCTGCGGTGGGTAAGTTACACCCGAGCGGGGGTGAACAGAGCTGTGACCTGGGTGAGATGTGCAGAGTCAGGCTACCTGCTGTGTGGCTGACCCAGGGCTGAGAAGACAGGGAATGAGGGTGTGCGAATAAGGGATATGTATCATCATGTAGCCCCAGTAATTACCCCGTTTGAAAAAGAAACAAATTGGGGAATGTACGATGGGTAAGAACTTTGATCCTTTTGCATTTTACCTGTGGTTGCAGCCTCTCTTGTAACTATTCCTAATGTTATAAACTAGGGTGAGTTTTTATCTTGGGACAAAGCACGTTCAAAATCATTTGCTGTGTGTATCATGACCAACTCAGCTGGCACCTTCAATCTGGTTATGTTGCAGGATCTGTAACTGTTACAAGCTCATTACACCCTCAGATGTGGGGAAATATTGAGCAGGTTGGACCTTTTTTTTTCTCAGAGGGAAGACTGAGGATGATTTGGTAGAGGTTTTTATACTTATGTCAGGGTTCACTAAGGTAGACATAGAGAGATGTTTCCTCTTGTGGTGGAGTCAGAAAACTAGAGGTCTTAAATATAAACTAGTTACTAATAACCCCAGTAGAGAATGCAAGAGAAACTTCTCCACTCAGAGTGCTGAGAATGAGGAACTCACTACCACAGAGGGAGTGGTTGAGGTGAATAGTACAGATACATTTAAGGGGAAGCTTGATAAACATACAAGGAAGAAAGATCTATTGATGGAGTGAGATGAAGTAGGATGGTGGAGGCTTGCTTGCAGTATAAACGCTGGCATGGACCAGTTGGGTCGGGTGCTCTGTTCCTGTACTGTACGTTCTATATAATTGTATGTAAATGATCTGCACCATCATTCCTTAGTCACATATAATTAAGAACTTGCTCCTTTCAAATCCTCAGAGCTTTACAGTCAATGAAGTACTTTTGGAATGAATCAATGTTGAAATATATGAAATGCAGTAGCCACTTTCTCTACAACAAACTATCACAAACAACACTAAGATAACTGATCAGGTAGCTGCTTCATAGTGAAGTAGGATGATGGAAAAGTATTGGCAAGAGATCTCCCCTGCTATTTTATTTTTGCAAAAGGACTATGGGAACTTTTATATCCATTTCAGAGGGCAGGAGGGGATCCTGTTTAATATAAAAACAAAAACAGAATTACCTGGAAAAACTCAGCAGGTCTGGCAGCATCGGCGGAGAAGAAAAGAGTTGATGTTTCGAGTCCTCATGACCCTTCGACAGAACTTGAGTTCGAGTCCAAGAAAGAGTTGAAATATAAGCTGGTTTAAGGTGTGTGTGTGGGGGGCGGAGAGAGAGAGAGAGAGGTGGAGGGGGGGTGTGGTTGTAGGGACAAACAAGCAGTGATAGAAGCAGATCATCAAAAGATGTCAACAACAATAGTACAAAAGAACACATAGATGTTAAAGTTGGTGATATTATCTAAACGAATGTGCTAATTAAGAATGGATGGTAGGGCACTCAAGGTATAGCTCTAGTGGGGGTGTTTTTTATATTTTAAATTTTTTTAAAAATAATGGAAATAGGTGGGAAAAAGAAAATCTTTATAATTTATTGGAAAAAAAAGGAAGGGGGAAACAGAAAGGGGGTGGGGATGGGGGAGGGAGCTCACGACCTAAAGTTGTTGAATTCAATATTCAGACCGGAAGGCTGTAAAGTGCCTAGTCGGAAGATGAGGTGTTGTTCCTCCAGTTTGCGTTGGGCTTCACTGGAACAATGCAGCAAGCCAAGAACAGACATGTGGGCAAGAGAGCAGGGTGGAGTGTTAAAATGGCAAGCGACAGGGAGGTTTGGGTCATTCTTTCGGACCGACCGCAGGTGTTCTGCAAAGCGGTCGCCCAGTTTACGTTTGGTCTCTCCAATGTAGAGGAGACCACATTGGGAGCAACGAATGCCCTCTCTTCCACCTTCCTGTTTAATATGTCAGCTGAAAGATGGCACCGCTGATATTGCAGCACTCCTGCAGTACCGAGCCTCCGACGATGTAATTCTTCCACAGTACTAACCCTCTGACCATGCAGCACTCCCTCAGTGCTGCTCCTCCAACTGTGCAGTACTCCCTCAGTTACTGACGCTCTGACGGTGCAACACCCCCTCAATACTCACTTTCTGACTCCCCAAAGCTGCTCAAAGCTAATGGGTTGATATTCTCATGCTGGCTTTTGAGAGGAATGGTAATAGCTTTCTACATTAAAAGGTAGAGAAAAATATTTTGCTCTGCTTGGTCAGTGAAGTTTGTGGTTGATTCCCGAAGAGAATGTTTTGAGTATCACAGTTGGCAAATAACACTTTTAAAAAAAAATGTAATTTGTATCTGAATTTCAAAGAGCCAGTGTTTGAGCAGCCATGCTGTCTTTATGGAGCATTGAGCGCACGCCTGACTTTGACCTGGTGGAGGTGGAGGTGATGTTCACTGGAATTGAAATTGTTGATCGGATCTCCTGATGGAATATGTTAGAGTATGAGGAAGGGCTAATTACCTAGAACAGTACTTCCCCTGACTGCCAGTTTGGTTTAGTGGGAACGTTGCTTGTGGGTTCAGGACATGAGCATGAGGCTGACAATTGCAGTGCAGCACTGTCTGAGGTGCCACTTTTCAGATGAGATACTTGGCTGAAGTCAGGTATTCTCTGTTCTGGTGCATGTAAAAGATCCCAGGGCACTATTGAAAGAAAAGCAGGAAAGTTCTGCCAGGTGCCTGGCCAATATTTATCCTTCAACCAACAACAAACAGATGGGTGTGTGTGTGTGTGTGTGGTGTGTGTGTGCGTGTGCGCTTGCTGTGTGCGTGTGCGCTTGCTGTGTGTAAATTGGCTGCTGTGTTTGCCTACAGACAGTAGTGAGTGCACTTCAAGAATATTTCATTGACTGTAAAATGGCTTGGGAACTTCTGAGGGCATGGTAGATGATGTTTGAGTGCAGGTTCACTTCTATAGAACTCAAATTTAGCTGCCAAATCAAACTGGGTCATAGGATTAATTTGAATATTTGGTTTTTTGAAAATCCAGTCCATTGTGTACAAAGTCCTGTGAATGGTTAACCTCTGCAGTGGGCTGTATATGACGTGCTACTTTTTGAACATTTCTGTTGCTTGTGGTGTACTGAGTAAAGAGGAAGGAAACACAGATCAAATGGTTTAGAAAAGAGCTCATTTACTTCAAGCTGATTCACTTCATTAATCCTTTCTCTCCTCTGCCTGAAAATTTAATCGACAGCTAAAGTAATCAGTTCTAAAATTGTTGTAAAAGTTTGAATGAATATTTAATGCTGAACCTTTTGTGGATCAGGTAATTGAACATGATTAGTTCAGAGAAGCGTCTCAGTTTTGGAAATGCTCATCTCCCTATGTGGTGGACAGTGTTGCATTCTAATGAAAGTAAAGTTGAATTATTCCATCAGAAAATGTGTTTTCTTTTTAAAAAATGGTATTGATGAGCTTTACTACAACAAGTTAGGCAAAAAAAAAAAATACTGTGGCCTGCATGCTGAGCATTGAACAGTGTGTGGTAGAACCATTGTTACGTTTAGAGACCACAAGGCCGAGGGTTAATAATCAGAGAATGAGACTTTAAACCTCACCATTGACAATGGTTAATTGACAAGGGTTAATGGTGAGGGTTAACGAGGGTTAATAATCAGAGAATGAGACTTTAAACCTCACCATTGACAAGTTGAACACTTAAATTCAAATTTAAGAAATAAAATGTGGAATAAAAGCTAGTGTCAGTGAAAGTGGCCAAGCAGCTGTCAGATTAAAGTAAAAATCCAACTGGTTCACTTAATGTCCATCAAGGAAGGAAACCTGCCTTGGGATGGGCGAGAAGTGGTGACCTTGCCATCAATGTCCCTGTCCTGAAATGAATGATTTTTTTTTAAAAAGCAGTGAACTGGTTTAGAATGTAATGTTTCCTTACAGGCTTGTCTTTGATTTACTTCTAACTTTTGTTTGTAGCAAACTTTCGATGTCAATGACCTGTACAAAGGGCAGAATTTCACCAAGGTCCTGAACACACTTTCAGCAATTAACAAGGCTACTGAAGGTAAGATGTGACTCCCTGTGCCTGTGAAGGATTTTTCAACAACATCTCATCTGCTGAGTGCTTACAGATAATCAGCTGCGTGTTTTGCTTGGTGTTGTGTGCTTTTCTTAGTATGTTTGAAGGGCCTGGTCTGTTGCAGGCTGTGGATTGTACATTCGGCCTGATTACAGGTTTGAAATGGGAAGTGAGTTGCTTATGTTCAGCACATCAGTAACTAACAGAAGAGTTGTGTTACTCAGCATGATGAGTAAACAAAAACAGAATTACCTGGAAAAACTCAGTAGGTCTGGCAGCATCGGCGGAGAAGAAAAGAGTTGACGTTTCGAGTCCTCATGACCCTTCGACAGAACTAGGACTCGAAACGTCAACTCTTTTCTTCTCCGCCGATGCTGCCAGACCTACTGAGTTTTTCCAGGTAATTCTGTTTTTGTTTTAGATTTCCAGCATCCGCAGTTTTCTTTGTTTTCAACTCAATGATGAGTAAACTGTTGCTTTCAACAGGATTGCACTTAGAACTACGTCTCATTGTGCAAAGGGACATTTCACCCACCTTTCTTCCTCATCCTCCACCCCCCCCAAAACATATGTTTAAGTCAGTAGAGTACATGAGCCTAACCCGGGCAAGCTCGTTGATTGACTTTGATAGATCTGATATTTGGTGGGCTGGCGCCAGAATGAGCAAGAACTGGTTTTTATCCTAAATGTCCTACAGGAAAGAGAGCTACCAATCTTACCCACTGCAGTCCATACAGGACTATAATTCTCTCTCTATCTAGATGCCTCGGTGACTTCTGAAGTAGTAACTCTGAGTCTCTGAAGGCTATAGACAGATAACATAGAAAAAACTCTGTTTTGTAATAGCTATTGCTTACCTTGATTTGCTATTTTCTCAGCAACCCGTGGAGATGGTGCTAGCCTCTGGTCTTCGGACTGGGGAAGGATTCCCTGCAATTGAAATTCATTTTGCATTGTCCTTATTCTGTGCCTGTGTCACTGGCTCCAGAGTCATAGAGACCAGAGTCAGGGGAGGGCCCAGGGTCTCGTCAGCCTAGGCTAATTGGGCAAGTTTATTTTTGGTGTTCCCTGTAGTGTGAGGCACATCAATGCAGTATAAAAACAATTTTATAATAACAACAATTACTTGCATTTATACAGCATGGAGCCACATAAGGACAGATTAGGACAGGTGACCCAAAGCTTGATCAAAGAGGTAGGTTTCAAGGAACATCTTAAAAAAGGAGAAAGAGAGGTGGAGAGGCTTGGGAAGGGATTCTAGAGCTGACGGTACAGCACCAATGGTGAAATGATTAAAATCGGAGACATGCAAGAATGCAGAGTTGGAGGAGTGCAAAGATCTTGGAGGGTTGTGGGGCTGGAGGAGATTACAGAGGTAGGGAAGGGTGAGACCAGAGAGAGATTTGAATATGCGGGTGAGAATTGAGGTGTTGTCGGACCGTGAACCTGTGTAGATTGGTAAGCACAGGGCTGAGCGATTTTTGGTGCAAGTTAAGATGTGGGAAGCTTCAGATGAGGATCAAGTTTACAGCATCAATTAAAAAGAAACCTGACCCTACTTAAGTAGTGATGGTGAAACAATTCTTGCTATATCTAGTGTACCATGCAGGGGAGAGTTTGACTGCTCAACATCAACATTAGTGTCCTGTATGTTGCAAAATTTTGTGTCCAAAGTGTGTGTTGGGTAGTGTTGAGGTTAATTATGTGAATTCAACTTGAGCCCATTTTGAACTTGTTTTTAAACCCATTGAAGCCGTTAACCTCTCTCACTCTGGTCATGGACCGTCTCCACTCCCTTAAATCCAAGGGCACAGACTTGAATGGATATGACAGCAGCTGGCTTGGCCATTCATTGCTGGACCTCCTAAAGCACTATCGGATCCCACCCTCCCTGCGAAAACTGCGCATTGTTCCAGGATCATTCTGGAATGTAAAGTGGATCAGGCTGTCATCTTAAACCCTTGTCTTCTCCACCCTCATCTCCAACAGTAAGTGTGATCTTGGATGTCTTTGTCACTGTCCGGCTTCCTCTGCTGCACCCTCCCTCCACTGTCTGAGGTTTAACCAGACTCTCCGCAACCTCAGCATTCTATGTGACCCTCAGGTAAGTTTCTGACTCCATATACTCTTCCCCTTCAAAACCACCAACTCCCCCATTGTAACATCATCTATCTCCACCCCTGCCTCAGCTCATCTGCTGTTGAAAACCTCCTCCATGCCTTTATTATCTCTAGACGTGACTGTGTTCCAGCATGCCTTGGCCAGCCTCTCATCTTCCAACCCCCCATAAACCTCAGCTAATCCAAAACTCAGCTGACCATGTCCTAAATTGCACCAAGCCCTGTTTGCTCATTATCCCTAGGCTCACTGACCTGTACTGGCTCCCACTCTGCCAGCGTTTTGATTTTAAAATTCTCATCCTTGTTTATAAATCCCTCCAAGACCTCACCCTTCTCTGTCCCTGTCATCTCCTCCATCTCCTTCACAATTCTCCGAAATCTCTTCATTGTTCCAGTTCTGGTCTCTTGATCCCCGATTTTAATCGCTCCACCTTTGGCGGTGCCTTCAGTTGCCTGGGCTCCAAGCTCTGGAATTCACCCCCACCCAGACTTCTCCAGCTCTCTACCTCACTTTTCACCTTTTCAGACTCCTTAAAGCCGACCTCTTGACCAAAACTTTGACTAACTGCCCTAATATTGTCTCATGTGGCTCAGTATTGATTTTGTTTGATAATTGTTCCTGTGAAGCACCTAGGGCTGTTTTACTACCTTAAAGGTGCTCCATAAATGCAAGTTGTTTCATTGTAGAATGAAGTAAATTCTGTGTTGAGAAATGAAACCACACCATTCAAAGGAGGAATAATCATTCCCTCTGCTCAGCTATCCTGAATTTGTTGACTTCTTTTCCTGTGGCACTGTTGGGTGGTTAGCTTCAGATGGTTGGATTTTACCATGATAGAATTTACTGCTGCTTTGTTGGAAAGTGAGGTAATGGAACAGTTGTAATTAGTGAGCAAAGTTCATCCTTGTAACATCAGCATACTGCTTTAGAGCGATTATGTCATGGGTGAGCTTGCAATTAATTAGTTACAGGCTGGTTGAGAAAACCTGTGGAATATATAAATGTGGTGTTGAATCTAGTAACACATAGATTCACCAGATTAATAGAAAATCAAAACAGTGCGGATGCTGAAAATCTGTAATAAAAACAGAAAGTGCTGGAAATACTCAGTTCCGGCAGCACCTCTGAAGAGAGAAACTAGGTTAACATTTCGAGTCCAATATAACTCTTCTTCAGAATTGAAGAGAGGTAGAAATGTGAAATAAAAACAGAATGCTGGTAAAATTCAGCAGGCCCGACAGTATCTACGGAGAGTTAACGTTTCAAGTCCATATGACTCTTCTTCAGAGCTGACGAGAGGTAGAAATGCGATGGATTTCATACTGTTTAAAAAAGGAAGAGGGTCCGGTGGAGTAAAAGGTAAGGTCAGGGTCATGTTAGAGAGTGGAGGAGATTAAATGATAAAGATGACATGGAACAAAAGGCAAAGGAAGTGGTAATAGTTGTGGTAAAGAAACAAAGCATTGACCCAGAATAAGTGTTAATGGCAGAATAATGGACAGTTATGTATGAAAGTAAAGATATGAAAACAAGATACAGACTGCACATGGGGAAAAAAAAACACATCAAAATGGAGAGCACAGAGTTCACAGCCTGACCTCAATGTTGAGTTCAGAAGGCTGTAAAGTGCCTGATTGGAAGCTGTCATGTTGCTCCAGCTTGTGTTGGCCTTCACTGGAACACTGCAGTAGACCGAAGACAGAAAGTGAGTATGAGAGCAAGGTGGTAAACTCAAATGGCCACCACCAATCACATCTTACCCTCCCCTCCCCTCTCAACATTCCAAAGGGACTGTTCACTCCTCTATCACTCCCATCACCTCATCCCCTTCCCACAGTACCTTCCCATGCAATCCTGCCATGCAAGTGTCAGGCAATGACCACCTCCAACAAGGGAGAATCTAACCATTGACCCTTGACATTCAATGGCATTATCATCACTAAATCCCCCACTCTCACCATCCTGGGGGTTACCATTGACCAGAAACTGAGCTGGATCAGCCATATAAGTACTGTGGCTATAAGAGCAGATCAGAGGCTGGGAATCTTGTGGTGAATAACTCATCTCCTGACTCCTCAAAGCCTGTCCACCATTTACAAGGCAAAAGTCAGGAGTGTGATGGAATACTCCCACTTGCCTGGATGAGTGCAGCTCCCATAACACTCAAGAAAAGTGACACCATCCAGGACAAAGCAGCCCACTTGATTGGCACCCCATCTGCCACCTTCAACATCCACTCCCTTCATTGCTGACGCACAGTGGCAGCAGTGTGTACCATCTACAAGATGCAATGTAATAACTCACCAAGGCTTCTTCAACAGCACCTTCCAAACCCATGATCGCTACCATTTAGAAGGACAAGGGCAGCAGATGCATGGGAACACCACCACCTGCAAGTTCCCCTCCAAGTTGCATGCCATCCTGACTTGGAAATATATCACCGTTCCTTTACTGTAGTTGGGTCAAAATCTTGGAACCCCCCTCCCTAACAACACTGTCACCTCATGGACTGCAGCGCTTCAAGAAGGCAGCTCACCACCACCGTCTCAAGGCCAATTTGGGGAGGCAGTGACGTATCGGTATTGTCACTGGACTAGTAATCCAGAGACCCAGGCTGATGTTCTGGGGACCTGGTTACAAATCCCACCAGGCAGATGGTGGAATTTGAATTCAATAAAAAAACCTGGAATTAAAAGTCTGATGATGACCATGAAACCGTTGTCAATTATCATAAAAACCCATCTGGTTCACTGATGTCCTTCAGGGAAGGAAATCTGCTGTCCTTATCTGTTCTGACTCACACGTGACTCCAGACTCTCACAGCAATGTGGTTGACTCTTAAGTGCCCTCTGAACAAGGGCAATTAGGGATGAGCAACGCCCACACCCTGTGAAAGGATTAACAAAAAGGGTGTAACACTTGCCCTTTTACCTTCATTGTCCAAGGCCCCAAAATATTCCTTCCAGATGAAGCAGCAATCAATTTAGCCAACTGTACTGGCTTCTCACAATGTAGTCTCCTCAACATTATGGTGACCAAATGGAGACTGGGTGGAACACCTTTGTTCGGCCCACAAACATGACCCAAACTTTCCAGTTGTTTGCCGTTTTGATACAACCAATGTCTAGACATATGATCCATACGGGTTTAATTTGAGCATAATACTGTTTCTCGTGAAGAAAATCATTTGAAACCATGAAATGTATCATAATTATTAATCTGTTCTAGCCACTGGAATAATTTTATTATATCTAGCCTTCAGTATTGATTATGCCATGAAGCTGCAGTCTGTTACCGTAAATGTAACTGATGTGCTGAAATAAAGATGATAGGATTCATAGAATCTTCCAGCAGAGAAGGAAGCTATTCAGCTCATCAGACCAGTGCCAACTCTTTGGAAAGAGTTATCCAATTAGTGCCACTCCCCTGCTCTTTCTCTTTGGCCCCTGCAAATTTTCCCATTCAAATATTTATCCAGTTCCCTTTTGCAAGTTGTTATTGAATCAGGCAGCACATCCCAGATGTCAGCAACTTGTCATCTCCTGTCTGCGTCTTGCCTTAACTCTATGTCCTCTGGTTACTGACCTCCCTGCAAGTGGAAGCAAACTCTCCTTTTGGACACTATCAAAACCTCTCATTTAAAGATTCATTAACCTTCTCTGTCCTAAGGAGAGCAATCCCAGTTTTTCCAGTCTCTCCATGAAACCAAAGTGCCTCATCTCTGGTATTAGGATTAAAAAGAATGAATTAATGACATCACAGTGAAGGCGCCCCCTAGGTAGCAACGATCATAATATGATTGAATCTTAAATTCAGTTTGAGGGAGAGAAGAGTGGGTGCAAGAGTAGTATTTGGAACTTAAATAAGGGCAATTATGAGGGCATAAAAGCAGAGATAGATAAAGTGAACTGGCAAATGAGGTTAAGGAATTGATCAACAGAGAAGCATTGGCAGACATTTGAAGGGATATTTCAGAATATACAGAATAGATGCATTCCAGTGAGAAAGAAACATTCCAAGGGGTGGACCCACCATCTGTGACTAACTAAAAATGTTAAAGATAGTATCAAGCTGAAAGAAAAAGAATATAATTTCGCAAGGTTGGGTGGCAGGTCAGAAGATTGGATAGAATATCAAAAAACAGCAAAAAATGACTAAAAGATTAATAAGGAGGGAGGAATTAGAGTAGCTAGAAATATAAAGCCATGCAATGAGAGTTTCTATAGATACTTAAATAAGAATGAACAAAGTGAACGTTGGTCCTATAGAAAGTGAGTCTGGGAAATTAATAATGGAAAATAAGAGGACGGTAGATGAATTGAACAGGCATTTTGCATCGGTCTTCACTGGAGACGATACAAGGAACATCCCAGAAATAGCTATAAATCAGGTGTGTAGATGAGGGCAATGCATTTGACGTAGTTTACTTGGACTTCAGCAAGGCTTTTGATAAAGTCCCACGTGGGAGACTGATAACGAAGGTATGAGCCCATGGGATCCAAGGCAATTTGGCAAATTGGATCCAGAATTGTCTGAGTGGCAGGAAGCAGAGGGTGATGGTCGAGGGGTGTTTTTGTGACTGGATGCCAGTGTCCAGTGGGTTCCACAGGGATTGGTGATGGGTCCCTTGCTGTTTGTGGTATATATATATAAATGATTTAGACGAAAATTTGTGGGGTGGTTTAATAGTGAGGAGGATAGCCTTAGATTACAGGAGGATATAGATGGGCTGGTCAGATGGGCTGATCAGTGGCAAATGGAATTTAATCCGGATAAGTGTGAGGTGATGCACTTGGGCAGGACAAACAAGGCACAGGAATACACAATGAACATCCCAGGACTCAGGAAGTACCGAGGATTAGAGGGGCCTTGGTGTGCATGTCCAAGGGTCCTTTAAGGTAGTGGGACAGGTAGATAAGGTGGTTAAGAAGGCATTTGGGTTACTTGCCTTTATTAGCCGAGGCATAGAATATAAGAGCAGGGAGGTTATGCTGGAACTGTATAAAATGCTGGTTAGGCCACAGCTAGAATATTGCGTGTAGTTCTGGAATCTACATTATAGGAAGGATGTGATTGCACTAGAGAGAGTGCAGAGGAGATTTACCAGGGTGTTACCTGGGCTGGAGAGTTTTAGTTATGAGGAGAGATTGGATAGACTGGGGTTATTTTCCCTGGAGCAGAGGAGATTGAGGAGGGACATGATTGAGGTGTATAAAATTATGAGGGGCATAGATAGGGTAGACAGGAAGGAACTTTTCCCCTTGGTGGAGGGATCAATAACCAGGGGGTATAGATTTATGGTAAGGGGCAGGAGGTTTAGAGGGGATGTGAGGAAGAATTTTTTCACCCAGAGGGTGGTGGGAATCTGGAACTCACTGCCTGAAAGGGTGGTAGAGGCAGAAACCCTGAAAACATTTAAGAAGTATTTGGATGTGCACTTGCGATGCCATGGCATACAAGGCTATGGGCCTAGTGCTGGAAAATGGGATTAGAATAGTTAGGTACTTGTTTGACTGGCACAGACTCGATGGACTCGAAGGGCCTTTTTCTGTGCTGTAGCCCTCTATGACTGTGTTACTCTATAGGAACTGGGAGAGAGGGAGGAGCTCGAAAATTACAATCACCAGGGAAGTGGCATTGGAGCGAATTGTTGGAGCTGCGGGTTGACAAGTTTCTGGGTCCTGGTGGACTTCATCCGAAGGTCTCAAAAGAAGTGACTAGTGAGATAGTTGATGCATTGATTTTAGTTTTCCAAGATTCCCTCAATTCCAGGAAGCTGCCATTAGATTGGAAAATAGCAAATGTAATTCCTTTATTCAAAAAGGGAGGGAGACAGAAAGCAGGAAACTATAGGCCAGTTAGCCTAACATCTGTCCTAGGGAAATTGTTAGAAGTCATTATTAAAGATGTTTATAGCAGGGCACTTGGATAAATTCAAGGTAATCAGGCAGAGTCAACATGGTTTTGTGAAAGGGAAATTGTGTATAGTCAATTTATTGGTGTTCTTTGAAGGAGTCATATATGCTGTGGATAAAGAGGAACTGGTGGATGTACTGTACTAGACCTTCAGAAGGCATTTGATAAGGTGCCACATCAAAGGTTATTGTATAAAATAAAAGCTCCTGATGTAGGGGGTAATGTTCTGGCATGGATAGAAGATCAGCTGGCTAACAGGAAGCAGAGAGTTGGCATAAATGATTATTTTCTGGTTGGCAGGATGTAATGAGTGGTGAGCCACAGGGATCAGTGCTGGGGCCTCAACTGTTTATAACTTATATAAATGACCTGGATGAAGGGACCAAAGGTACGTTTGCTAAATTTGCTGATGATACAAAATCAGTAGGAAAGTAAGTTGTGAAGAGAACATAAGGAGGCTACAAAGGGACACAGGTAAGTGAGTGGACAAAAATCTGGCGAATGAAGTATAATGTGAGAAAATGTGAAATTGTCCCATTTTGGTAGGAAGAATAAAAAAGAAGCATCTGTCTAAATGGTGAAAGATTGCAGAGATCTGAGATGCAGAGGGATCTGGGTGTCCTAGTGTCTGAACCGCAAAAGGTTAGCATGCAGGTGCAGCAAGTAATGAAGAAAGCTAATAGAATATTATTGTTTATCGTGAGGGGAATTGAGTACAAAAAGTAGAGAGATTATGCTTCAGTTATACAGGGCATTGGTGAGACCACACCTGGAGCACTGTGTACAGTATTGGTCTCCTTAGCTAAAGAAAGCTGTAAAGGTCTTGGATACAGTTCAGAGAAGATTTACCAGACTAATAACAGGAATGGGACAGTTGTCTTATGAGGAAAGGTTGGACAGGCTAGGCTTGTATCAGCTGGAGTTTAGAAGAAAAGAGGCGATGTAATTGAAACATAAGATCCTGAGGGGATCTTGATAGGGTGGATGTGGAGAGGATGTTTCCTCTTGAGGGAGAATCTAGAACTAGGGGTCGCCCATTTAAGACGGAGATGAGAAGAAATTTTTCCTGAGGGTCATGAGTGTTTGGAACTCTTCCTCAAAAGGTGGTGCAAGCAGAGTTTTTGAATATTTTTAATGCAGAGGTAGATAGATTCTTGATAAACAAGGGGGCGAAAGGTTATCGGGGGTGGGCTCGAGGGGCCAAGTAGCCTACTCCTCCTAATTTGTATGTTCGTACGTATGTTTGTATTTCCAGTATATTTCCTCTGCATCCTGTCAAAGATCTTGTAATCCTCCCTAATATGACCATAACATATAGGAGCAGAAGTAGGCTATTCGGCCCATCGAGTCTGCTCTGCTAATCAATGAGATTATGGCTGATCTGATAATCCTCAACTCCACTTTCCTACTTTTTTCCCCGAACCCTTAATTCCCTTACTGATTAAAAATCTGTCTATCTCAGCCTTGAATAAAGTTAATGACCCAGCCTCTACAGCCCTCTGTGGTAAAGAATTCCACAGATTCATTACCCTCAGAGAAGAAATTCCTCCTCATCTCTGAGACCCCCTTACTCTGAGATTATGTCCTCTGGTCCTAGACTCTCCCACAAGGGGAAACAACATCTACGCTGTCAAGACCCCTAAGAAACTTATATGTTTCAATAAGGTCGCCTCTCATTTTTCTAAACTCCAATGAGTACAGGCCCAACCTACTCAACCTCTCCTCATAAGAAAATCCCTCCATACCCGGGATCAACCTAGTGAACCTTCTCTCGGCTGCCTCCAATGCCAGTATATCTTTCCTTAGATAAAGGGACCAAAACTGTTCACAGTATTCTAGGTGTGGTCTAATTAGTGCCTTGTATAGTTTTAGCAACACTTCCCTATTTTTATACTCCATACCCTTTGAAATAAAGGCCAACTTTCCATTTGCCTTACCTATTACCTCCTGAACTTGGATGTTAGCTTTTTGGGATTCATGCATGAGGACCCCCAAATCCCTCTGTGCTGCAGCTTTCTTCATTCTTTCTCCTTTTAAATAATATTCAGATCCTTTATTCTTCCTGCCAAAGTGCAAATCCTCACATTTTCCCACATTATATTCCATCTGCCTTGTTTTTGCCAACTCACTTAACCTGTCTGTATCCCTCTATCATCCTCACCATCTTCCCACCTATTTTTGTGTCATCCGCAAACTTGGCGATAGTACATTCACTTCCCTCATCCAAGTCATTAATATATATTGTAAGTAATTGTGGCCCCAGCACCGATTCCTGTGGCACTCCACTAGTTGCAGGTTGCCATCCTGAAAATGTCCCCTTTACCCTAACTCTTTGTCTTTTAGTTAGCCAGTCCTCTATCCATGCTAATATGCACCCCCAACACCATGAGCTCTTAACTTATTAAGTAGCCTGATGTGTGGTACCTTATCGAACGCCTTTTGGAAATTCAAATATATTACATCTACTGGCTCCCCTTTATCTATCCTGCTTGTTACCTCCTCTTAGAATTCTAATAAATTTGTCACGCATGATTTCCCCTTCATGGAGCAATGCTGACTCTGCTTGATTAGATTATGTATTTCTAAATGCTCTGCTATTACATTCTTTGCAATAGACTCCAGCATTTTCCCAATGACAGACATTAACCTAACTAGCCTATAGTTACCTGTTTTTTGTTACATTGGCAGTTTTCCAATCCTCTGGAACTTTTCCAGAATCTCAGGATTCTTGGAAGATTACTACCAGTGCATCCACTATCTCTGCAGCTATTTCCTTTAATATCCTAGGATGCAACCCATCAGGTCCAGGAGACTTATCGGCCTTTAGCACCGTTAGTTTCCCTAGTACTTTTTCTCTAGTAATAGTCATTGTATTTATTTCCTCCCCCCCATGATTATTTAGTATATTTGGAATGCTATTAGTGTCTTCTACCGTGAAGACTGATACAAAGTATTTATTCAACTCGTCTTCCATTTCCTGGTTCCCCATTATTATTTCCCCAGCCTCATTCTCTAAGGGGCCTATATTGACTTTGGCCTCTGTTCCTTTTTATATATTTAAAGAAGCTCTTACTGTCTGTTTTTATGTTATTTGCTAGTTTACCCTCTAAGTTTAATTTCTCCCTCTTTATTATTTTTTGGTTATCTTTTGTTGGTTTTTATGTTTTTTCTTTCACTTTGATACTGTCCTTAACTTCCTTGTTTAACCAGGGTTGGTTTATCCCTTCCTACCATCTTGCCTCCTCACTGCGATATATAGTTATTGTGAGTCATGAACTATTTTCTTAAACGTCTGCCATTGTTCATCAACCATCTTTCCTGCTAAACTCCCAGTCCACTCCAGCCAACTCTGCCTCATTCCTTTGTAATTACCCTTATTTAAATTTAGCACAGTTGTTCCTGATCTATGTTTCTCACTCTAAAACTAAATGCTAAATTCCACCATGTTATGGTCACTGTTCCTGAGGGGACCCTTTACTCTGAGATCATTATTAAACCTGCCTCATTACACAAATGTGATTCATAAAGTGTAATGTTCAGAGTTGTACACAATTGTGTAGTTCGGGCCTAAGCAGTCTGCAAGAACCTTGGCCAGAATCCAAAGTTGTGGTGAGGTTCGGTTCGGGGCCAATAACGTTTTATTTAAAGTAGCCAAAGTTTGAGATTTAAGACACTCACTAATAGAAAACCACAAGGTACCACGGGCTTTGAATAAACAAAAATAAACTTTACTATACAAGTTCAGAAAGATAAATCAATTTACAATATCTATCTTGTACCTCATATTAACCCTGAATGTTAGAGTATTATGTGAATTAACAGGCAAACTGTGGTCAAACACACCACACTGCACAATAAATGCCAATGTGACCAAATCCGATTCCGTGGATTTCTCAACAACCCACCCAGACGTTTGTTACATTGTGAGCTAATTAATTTCACTAAAATTTCATCTTCTTCATGAGGGTTTCCAGTCTCCATGTTCAAAGGTCACATTTTGGGATTCTCTCAGCTCCAGCAGTGACCCTCCTCACAGGGTTTCAGTTTTGCTTTCCAAGGTTACGTTCCCCTGGATTTCAGAGTACGTGCAAGCAGCAACTCTCAAGCACATTTTTAGCTCTTCAACCTCACCAAACAGAGCATGACAGCTCCAAAAGAGGCATCTTTGCCCCTGCGACCGCCAGCCATGGAGTCATCAGCCTTTAGCTGCTTCAGGGCTTCTCTAGAGCCCTCTTCAATCATCAGGGTGCCCCCCCCCCCCCCCCACGCCCACTTCTCTTAAAGCCTGCTACCTCTCTTTTCTAATTTGGAGCCTGTTCCTCTACTTGAGTTTAACTGGCACCTGGTCCTGTCCCTGCCTCTGGGACACTCCTTGGGACCTTTTCCCTGTCCCTCTCCCTTGTTTGGGACTTCTCCCTGACCCCCTCTGTTGTCCCTCTCCCTAGGACACTTACTTGACCGGTTGTGGAGCGCCATAGTCACCTGACCCGAGTTTTCACGCCACCCTTTTTTTTTCTCCGTGTTTAGGTGCCCAACACCTGCCCTGGCCCTGGAGAACGTGAAGTAGCTCATCGCATACACAGTCCGCCCCTGGCCTGCATACGTGCCCGTTTCACACCCCCCCCCCCCCCATCCCCGGCCTGCGCATGTGGGAATTCCGAGGATCGTCGGGAATTAGTGTTTTATAAAGGCTTCTACATTAAAGGTTAAGTTGTTTTTGTAAAAGGTCAGAGTGTAATGCAACAAAATTCGACACTGAGCCGCATTAGGAGATAACCAGAAGCTTGGCTCGAGACAGCGGTTTTAAGGACTGCCTTAAAGGAGGGGAGAGTGAGCTAGAGAGGCAGCGAGGTTTACAGAGGAAAATCCCAGAGGTTAGGGCCCGAGCAGCTGAAGGCACAGCTGCCAGTGGAGGGATTAAAATCAGGATGTGTAAGAGGCTGGAGTTGGAGGAGTGCAGATGTCCTGGAAAATTGTAGAACTGGTCGAGAGTACAGAGATAGCGAGGGACATGGTTTCCTTGCTTACTCTGTCTTTATTTATAAAGCCATGGACCTGATATGCTGTTTCAACAATCTTCTGAATCTGTCTTGCCAACTTCAAAGATTTGTGTACATTCTGCAGCCCATTTAAAACCTCAGTCCACATTGCCGGTCTTAATTCTTCCTTTCAAAACAAAGCACTTCACACTTTTCTGCGTTAAATTCTATCTGCCATGTGTCTCCCCATTTTGCCACTCAGAACTCCTGTGTCTTTCTGTTTGTGTTGGCTGTAGTGTAGCTGAGAAGTGGCACTGCTGCGCTCTAGAGTAGCGGATCGAGAAAGCAGATTTACTGAAGTGGGCTTTGTCTGACAGGCGTAAAATTGCAGTCGGCTTTAACCTAGAGCCATCCTGAAGTGGGGAGGGGGTTTATCAGGTTCCCCCCCCTCCCCCCCCACACAACCCGCATTGAGGCTGGACATGGAACTGGGCTCTGGGCGATCTCGCTGCGTCCCACCCAGCCTTCCAGTGTTCCTCTACTCGTCCACTGCCACAAATAGCTGTCATTTCCATTTGGAACAGTCATTGTTTCCCTCGTGCTTTGTTTGACTATTTTCTTGAGTATTCGGCATTCTTAAATAATCGGCAATTCTGTTCAAACTCTGACGTTTTCTAATTTTAATTCTAATTGCTGAACTGCTCTGAGGAAAGGTATTTGAGTCTGTGACTGTGCTTCACTTGCAGAGTGAGGAAGGTTACTGCTTTTCATTCCACAAAGCAAAGCTCATTAATGAACTGATCAGCTGGCTTTTCATTGTCCAGACTCTGAGTAGGACCATGCAGTGTGTCGCTTCTGGACACAGAGAGGGATCGTGCAAATTGCTTTCACCAGTAGCCGCTCTGACAAGGGAGGTGAAGGACAGGATTTTCTGATTAAACAGTAAAATGCATACAAGTACGATCATAAAGAGAGTTTTAATCCAGTTACAAATTGCTTGTCAGGGAAGTTATTTGGGCACAGTGTTTATTTTTTTGCAGAGTGTTTTGAGAGCAAACAGCAGCTGCTGGGTTTTAACTTCACTGGCGAGGAAAGGACGAGGGGTCATAGGTGAAATGGGGACAAAACCGCTGCCTGGAAAAATTTCTCAATGAAACATACACCTGGTTAGTGCCGTGTGACAGCATTCTGGGGCAAGCTCTGCCTTGGCTGATCTGATAATCCTCAACTCCACTTTTCTACCTTTTCCCCAGAACCCTTGATTCCCTTACTGATTAAAAATCTGTCTATCTCAGCCTTGAATAAAGTTAATGACCCAGCCTCTACAGCCCTCTGCAGTAAAGAATTCCACAGATTCACAACCCTCCAAGAGAAGAAATTCCTCCTCATCTCTGTCTTAAGTAGGTGCCCCCTCACTCTGAGATAATGCTGTCTGGTCCTAGACTCTCGCACAAGGGGAAACAACCTCTCAGCATCTACCCTGTCAAGTCCCCGAAGAATCTTATATGTTTCAATAAGATCACCTCTCATTCTTCTAAACTCCAATGAGTACAGGCCCAACCTACTCAACCTCTCCTCATAAGAAAATCCCTCCATACCCAGGGTCAACCTTCTCTGGACAGCCTCCCAATGCCAGTATATCTTTCCTTAGTTAAAGGGACCAAAACTGTTCACAGTATTCTAGGTGTGGTCTAACTAGTGCCTTGTATAGTTTTAGCAACACTTCCCTATTTTTATACTCCATACCCTTTGAAATAAAGGCCAACATTCCATTTGCCTTCCCTATTACCTGCTGAACTTGTATGCTAACTTTTTGTGATTCATGCACAAGAACCCCAAATCCCTCTGTGCTGCAGCTTTCTGCAGTCTTTCTCCATTTAAATAATATTCAGCTCCTCTATTCTTCCTGCCAAAGTGCAAATCCTCACATTTTCCCACATTATATTCCATTTGACAAGTTTTTGCAACTCCCTTAACCTGTCTATATCTCTCTGTAAACTCCTTATGGCATCCTCACCACTTACCTTTCCACCTATTATGCTGCACACAAGCAGGGGAGAGACCTCATCCTGAGTGAGACACAGCTAGAGTGAGTGTGGGTATTGGCAATTTGGCGCACAGTGGGAATTCGGTGCAGAGGGGAAGAGGTGCTCTTTGCATTTTTTCTTTGCTATCCAACTTCTTAAATCTTCAGAGAGTAGCCATGCCCTGCTGCAGCAGTAGAGGCTACAAGGGAGAGAAATGACTGGTGAGGAGAGGGTAAGGTCAGGTAAGTATTTACTGCTTTTATCACTTATATGTTAAGGTCTTTTGTGGTCTATAGTTTGTATATTCTGTAGTAACGAAGATCAGGAAAGAAGGGCCCTAGAGTAATTGATTAAAAGGTTCAATTTAAAGGGGTAAGTCATGGCAGCAGAGCTCAAAGCTGTGGTGTGCTCCTCGTGCTCCATGTGGAAGCCGGGAACATTTCCAGTGCCCGGGACCAGCATGTGTGCAGGAAGTGTGTCCAGCTGCAGCTCCTGGAAGCTCGGGTTTCAGAGCTGGAACGGCAGCTGGGGACACTGTGGAGCATCCACGACTCTGAGAGCATCATGGATAACACGTTTAGAGAGGTGGTCACACTGCGGCTGAAGGGACTTGAGGAAGGAAGGGAATGGGTGACCACCAGGCGGTCCAAGAGAAACAGGCAGGTAGTTCAGGAGTCCCCTGGGGTCCCGCTCGCAAATCAGTATTCCATTTTGGAGGCTGATGAGGGCACTGGTTCCTCCAGGGAGTGTGGACAGAGCCAAGCTTCTGGCACCACAAGCAGTCTGTCTGTACAGGAGGGGAGGAAGAGCAATAGTAGGACAGGATTGGCAGCTCAACATTCTGGGATGTAAAATCTTCAGGCGAGACAGGGGAGGGGGTAAAAGGGGAGGAGACATTGCTTTATTAGTTTAGAAACATAGAAACTAGGAGCAGGAGTAGGCCATTCGGCCCTTTGAGCCTGCTCCACCATTCATTATGATCATGGCTGATCATCCAACTCAATAACCTGCTCCTGCTTTCTCCCCATATCCTTTGATCCCTTTCGCCCCAAGAGCTATATCTAACTCCTTCTGGAAAACATACAATGTTTTGGTCTCAACTGCTTTCTGTGGTAACAAATTCCACAGGCTCACCACTCTCTGGGTGAAGAAATTTCTCCTCATCTCAGTCCTAAATGGTCTACCCCATATCCTCAGACTGTGACCCCTGGTTCTGGACTCCCCCACCATTGGGAACATCCTTCCTGCATCTACCCTGTCTAGTCCTGTTAGAATTTTATAGGTATCTTTGAGATCCCCCCTCATTCTTCTGAACTCCAGCGAATATAATCCTAATCTACTCAATCTCTCCTCATATGTCAGTCCCGCCATCCCAGGAATCAGTCTGGTAAACCTCACTGCACTCCCTCTATAGCAAGTACATCCTTCCTCAGATAAGGAGACCAAAACTGCACACAACATTCCAGGTGTGGTCTCACAAGGCCCTGTACAATTGCAGCAAGGTGTCCGTTAGGAGTCAGTTACTGCAGTAAGGAGAGATGATGTCTTGGAAGGGGCATCGAATGAAGCTTTGTGGGTAGAGCTTAGGAATAAAAAAGGGGCAGCCCCATTGTTAGGTGTTTATTATAGACTCCCAGATAGTCAGCAGGAAATTGAGGAGCAAATGTGTGCACAATTCGAGGAGGTATGTAAAAACAGTAACAATAGGGTAATTATATTAGCTGATTTCAACTTTCCCAGCATTAATTGGGATTGACATAGTGTTAAGGGCTTGGATTTCTTGAACTGTGTACATTTTTTAGGTCAATATGTAGAGGGTCCAACAAGGGATGGTGCAGAGCAGGACCTAATTCTGGGGAATAAAGCTGGACAGGTGGCTGAGGTGGTGGTGGGAGAGCATTTTAGTGATGGCGATCACAATATGGTACAGTTTAAGTTTGTTATGGACAAAGAAATAGACAAGTTGCAAAAAAATGTTTTGGATTCGGGGAGAATGAATTTTCATAAAATAAGACAGGATCTGGCCAAGGTAGACTGGGAACAGCTACTTGTGGGGAAATCTACAGAGGAGCAGTAGGGGGGTGTTCAAAAAGGAAATGGGGAGGGTACAGGCTCAACATGTTCCCTCTAGGGTGATAGGAAGGAGTAACAAGCCCAGAGAACCATGGATGACCAGAGATATTCAGGATACGATGAGAAGGAAAAGAAAGGCTTTTAGCGGGTACAAGGGAAGCAAATCAGCGGAGGCATTAGTGGAGTACAGAAAGTGCAGGGTGGAGTTTAAGAAAACAATTAGGAGAGCAAAGAGGGGATATGAGAAAGCTCTGGCTGGTAAAAGTAGGGAAAATCCCAAGATATTCTATAAGTATATCAACGGGAAGAGGATAACCAGGGAAAGAATAGGGCCCATAAGGGACCAAGGGGGCAATCTATGGATGGAGCCAGAGGACATCGCTGGAGTGTTGAATGAATACTTCACATCTGCCTTCACCCAAGAGAATGAGGATGAAGGTATTGAACTCGGGGAGAGACTGTGAGGTTCTTAAGCAAATTGACATAGGGAGTGACAAGGTATTGGAGGTGTTGGCAGGCTTAAAAGTGGACAAATCTCCAGGTCCAGATGATTTGTGTCTCAGACTGCTGAGGGAGGCAAGGGAGGAGATCGCAGGGGCTCTGACCTAAATCTTTAATTCCTCTCTGGCCACAGGGGAGGAGCCAGAGGACTGGAGAACAGCTAATGTGGTTCCGCTATTTAAGAAGGGTTGTAGAGATAAGCCAGGGAACTACAGGCTGTTGAGTCTCATGTCAGTGGTAGGGAAACTATTGGAGAAAATTCTGAAGGAGAGAATCTGCTTGGAGAGGCAAGGTTTGATCAGGGATAGTCAGCATGGCTTTGTCAGAGGGAGGTCATGCCTAACAAATTTGATTGAATTTTTTGAGGAAGTGACCAGGTGTGTAGATGAGGGTAGTGCAGTTGATGTTGTTTATATGGATTTCAGCAAAGCCTTTGACAAGGTCCCACATGGGAGACTTATAAAGAAGGCAAAGGCACATGGGATACAGGGTAATTTGATAAGTGGATTCAAAATTGGCTTAGTTGTAGGAGACAGAGGGTGATGACAGAGGGATGCTTTAGTGACTGGAAGCCACTGTCCAGTGGCGTATCACAGGGATCTGTGCTGGGTTCCCTATTATTTGTCATTTATATAAACGACATAGATGACTATGTGGGGGGTAGGATTAGTAAGTTTGCGGATGACACAAAGATTGGCCGGGTGGTTAACAGTGAGGTTGAGTGTCTTGGGCTACAGAAAGGTATAGACGGGATGGTCAAATGGACAGATAAGTGGCAGATGGAATTTAACACTGAAAGTGTGAGGTGAAACAGTTTGGAAGGAGTAATTTGACAAGGAAGTATTCAATGAACGGCATGACACTAGGAAGTTCTGAGGAACAAAAGGACCTTAGCGTGTGTGTCCATAGATCTCTGAAGGCGGAGAGGCATGTTAGTGGGATGGTGAGAAAGACATATGGAACACTTGCCTTTATCAATCGAGGCATAGATCATAAAAGTAGGGAGGTCATGTTGGAGTTGTATAGAACCTTGGTGAGGCCACAGCTGGAGTAGTGTGTGCAGTTCTGGTTGCCACATTATAGAAAGGATGTGAGTGCACTGGACGGGGTGCAGAGGAGATTCACCAGGATGTTGCCTGGGATGAAACATTTAAGTTATGAAGAGAGGTTGGATAGATTTGGGTTGTATTCGTTGGAGCAGAGAAGACTGAGGGACGACCTGATCGAGGTGTACAAGATTATGCGGGGCATGGACAGGGTGGATAGGGAGCAGCTGTTCCCCTGAGTTGAAGGGTCAGTCACAAGGGGACATAAGTTCAAGGTGAGGGGCAGGAGGTTTAGGGGGGGATGTGAGAAAAAGCCTTTTTACCCAGAGGCTGATGACGGTCTGGAATGTGCTGCATGGGAGGGTGGTAGAGGTGGGTTGCCTCACATCCTTTAAAAAGTACCTGGATGAGCACTTGGCACGTCATAACATTCAAGGCTATGGGCCAATTGCTGGTAAATGGGATTAGGTAGGTTGGTCAGGTGTTTCTCGTTTCAGTTCAGACTCGATGGGCTGAACAGCCTCTTCTGCCCTGTGTGATTCTGTGATTCTATTGTTGTGTCAACCGCAAACTTGGCGATAATACATTCATTTCCTTCATCCAAGTCATTAATATATATTGTAAATAATTGTGGCCCCAGCACTGATCCCTGTGGCACTCCACTAGTTACAGGTTGCCATCCTGAAAATGTCCCCCTTACCCGAACTCTTTGTCTTCTATTAGTAATCAATCCTCTATCCATGCTAATGTACTACCCCCAACACCATGAGCTGTTATCTTATTAAGTATCCTTATGTGTGGCACCTTATCAAACGCCTTTTGGAAATTGAAATTTTTACATCTGCTGGTTCCCCTTCATCTATCCAGCTTGTTACCTCCTCAAAGAGCTCTAATAAATTTTTCAGGCATGATTTCCCCTTCATGAAGCCACGCTGACTCTGCTTGATTAGATTATGTATTTCTAAATGTTCTGCTATTACATTATTTATATTAGACTCCAACATTTTCCCAATGACAGATGTTAAGCTAACTGGCCTATAGTTCCCTGTTTTTTGTCTCCCTTTTTGAATAAGGGTGTTACATTGGCAGTTTTCCAATCCTCTGGGACTTTTCCAGAATCTCAGGATTCTTGGAAGATTACTACCAGCGCATCCACTATCTCTGTAGCTACTTCCTTTAATATCCTAGGATGCAACCCATCAGGTCCAGGGGACTTATTGGCCTTTAGCCCCATTAGTCTCCCTAGTACTTATTCTCTAGTGATAGTTACTGTATTGAGTTCCTCCCCCACTTTTGCCCCTTGATTATTTAGTATTTTTGGAATGCTATTAGTGTCTTCTACTGTGAAGACTGAAATAAAGTATTTATTCAACTCCTCTGCCATTTCCTGGTTATTATTTACCCAGCCTCATTCTCCAAGGGACCTATGTTCACTTTGGCCTCTCTCTTCCTTTTTATATATTTAAAGGAGCTGTTCCTTTTATATCACTTGCTAGTTTACCCTCAAAGTTTATTTTTGCCCTCTTTATTTTTTTTTGGTCACCTATTGCTGGTTTTTAAATTTTTCCCAATCCTCTGGCTTACTGTTAATCTTTGTCACCTTGTATGTTTTTTCTTTCACTTTGATACTATCCTTAACTTCCTTGATTAACCAGGGTTGGTTTATCCCCTTCCTTGAATCCTTCTTCCTCACTGGGATACATCTTTGTTGAGTCATGAACCATTTTCTTAAACGACTGCCATTGTTTATCAACCTTCTTTTCTGCTGAACTCCTTTCCCAGTCCACTCCAGCCAACTCTGCCCTCACTCCTTTTTAATTACCCTTATTTAAGTTTAGCACAGTTGTTCCTGAGCTAAGTTTCTCACTCTGAAACTGAATGTCACTGTTTTGAAGCAACGTATTAGATAGTTTGACGAGTGTTCCCTTTACGCTGCATGGATGGGTGTCAATCTTAAAGGGACCAAGCCATGCAATGGTCCAGCTGCACACAGCAAACAGAAGTTAGAGCGTTGTTCTTGACTTTGTCCAACAAAACATTCAAAACCTAATTTCAGACAAGATACAGGAAGGCAAAGCTGAGGACAAGTCCCTCTACAGTCGTGCATGTGAAGTCTGGAAAATTCATCTTACATTTTTGCATCTTTTCTACAAATGACTAATTTGGTTGCTCAATGTCAATTTATTTGGTACTTTTTTGGGGCTGTTGTTCCAGATGTTTTCTCACCTTTCACTCCAGTGTCAGGGATAGCTCAACCCAGTTACCAAGTACAGCTTCTGTACTGTGCTAGTTACAGAAGGATATTACTCTCAACAATGTCACATTTTACCTCATCAGTTACCAACCATCCTTGTCACCCGTGTGTTTAAGATTGATGGTTAGTATTGGATTCAGGGCCATCCATTATTTGGTTCCCTTTGTTACACCATAGCAGCCATGCCTTAGCTGCCTGGGCCCAAATGCTCTTGAATTCCCTTCCTAAACCTCTCCACATCCCTAACTCACTCTCTTTCCTTATTCATGATGCTCCTTAAAACTCACCTCTGACCTAGCTTTTGGTGATTTGTTCTAATATCTCCCTGTAAGTGTTGTTGATTAAGAAGACTTGGGAGTGCTTGTACAAGGAACAAAGTTAGCATGTAGGTACAGCAAGTAATTGGGAAGGTAAATGGCATGTTGGCCTTTATTGCAAGGGGTTTGGAGTACAGGAATAAAATTGTACAGGGTTTTGGTGAGACCACATCTGGAATACTGAGTGCAGTTTTTGTGTTCACGTTTAAGGAAGGATATACTTGCATTGGAGTCGGTACGGTGAAGGTTCACTGGGTGGCCCCTGGGATGAGGGGGTTGTCCTATGATGAGAGGCTGATAAATTGGGTTTATATTCTCTGGAGTTTAGAAGAATGAGAGGCAATCTCATTGAAATCTACAATACTTTGAAGGAGTTTGGAAGGGTGGACGTTGAGAAATTGTTTGCACTGTTGGGGAATCTAAAACATGGGGGCACAGTCTCGGGATAAGGAGCCAGTCATTTAGGACTGAGATGGGCAAAATTACTTCTCTACCCAGAGGGTTGTGAATGCTCCAACTTTGAATAGTTTTAAGTCTAGGTGAGACAGATTTTTTGGGAATTAAGGGATATGGGGAGTGGGCGGGAAAGTGGAGTTGAACCCCAAGATCAGCCATGATGGTATTGAATAGCGGAGCAGGATCAACAGGCCGTGTAGTCTACTCCTCTCATTTCTTATGTTCTTATGTGGCTGTGTTAAATTTTGTTTAATAATGATTCCTTTGAAGTACCTTGGGACGTTTCACTACATTAAAGGTGCATTGTGAAGAAGGAAAGTTGTTTCTATTTTCTGTAGTATCTTTCATGACCTCAGGATAACTCAAAGTGCTTTGCAACCAATAAAAGTGTAGTCATTGCTTTAACATAGGAAATGCAACGTCCAGTTTGTACACGGCAATCTCAAACAATCAGCAACGTGCTAATGATAATCTGTCTCTGTGTTGCTGGTTGCAGGGTAAATAATGGCCTTGGACATGGGTATACCTGCCTGCTCAACTTTGAAATAGTGCCATGGAATCTTTACATCCATCTTAGAGATCAGACAGGGCCTCATTTTCACATCTCACCTGAAAGATAGTACCTCCGACTCCCTCAGCACTACACTGGGATTGTCAATCTGGAGTGGGACTTGAACCCAGAACCTTCTGCCTCAGAGTGCGACATAGTGAGTTAAAGCTGTTGCAAGGTGGTGTTGCTTCTGTTACATTATCATATTACATCCTTAGTGTTATAGTAAAACCGATCTTACTGCTGCATTGATAATCCCAAGAATCAGAGTAAAAGTCGCACCTTGGCAATTTGAGAAATTGACTTTAGCTTCTTGTTTTAAAAAAAAAGTCTGGAAATAAAAAGCTGACCTCAGTAAAAGTGACCATGAATCTGTCTGACTTTTGCAAAAACCCAACTGGTTCACTCTTGGTCCTTACCCGACCTGTGCCTGGATGTGACTCCAGTTCCCAAACCAAGCTGGTTGACTTTTAATTGCCCTTTGATGTGGCCTAGCGAGCCCCTCTTATGTCAAACCATAGAAGAAAACCGACTGATACCTTCTCAGGGCATCTGGGGATGGGTTTGAAGGAGGACAACCCCAGCTTCTCCAGTCTGTCCGTGTAGCTCTCCTCTGAACCCTCTCAAAGGCCTTGCCAATTCTTCCTACAGCACGGTGCCCAGAATTGGCCACAATACTCCAGCTGAGGCTGAACCAGTGATTTGTAAAGGTTTACAACAAAGACAAAAGTTTGCTTTTATAGGTGCATTTAATGTGATAAAATGTCCCTAGGTGTATCGCAGGAGTGTTGCATAGAATTTGAAACCAAGCGCATAAAGAGATATTATGACAGGTGACCAAAGGCTCGACCAAAGTGTTAGGTTTTAAGTAATGTCTTAAAGGAGGAGAGGGGCAGAGAGGTGTAGGAGGAGGGAATTCCAGAGCTTGGGGCCTAGACAGCTGAAGGCACAGTCACCAGCACTGGAGTGATTAAAATCGAGGGTACTGAAGAGAACAGAATGGCAGGGATACAGAGATCAACCCGCGTAGAGGAGAGTGCAGAGATAGGGAGGGGCATAGCTTACTTTAAGTCTCAATTTGTAAAGCCTAGGATTCCATAAACTTTTTTAACAATCTGAACCTGTCCTGCCATCAAAGATTTGTGTACATACACCCCAAGGTCTCTCTGCTCCTGCACCCCTTTTAAAATTGTACCATTCAGTTCATGTTGTCCCTCTCAATTCTTCCTTTCAAAGTGAATCACTTTACACTTTTCTGCATTAAATTCTATCTGCCACGTGTCTTCCCACTTCGCCTCTCACACTTGTGTGTCTCTCTGGCTGTACTGGCTGCAGTTTAGCTGAGAAGCGGTATCACTTTTTTATTTATTCATTGATGGAGCATGGGCTTCGCTGGCTGGACCAGCATTTATTGCCCATCCCTAGTTGCCCTTGAGAAGGTGATGGTGAGCTGCCTCATTGAGCCGCTGCAGTCCCTGTGGTGTAGGTAAACCCACAGTGCTGTTAGGGAGGGAGTTCCAGGATTTTGACCCAGTGACAGTGAAGAAACGGTGATATATTTCCAAGTCAGGATGGTGAGTGACTTGGAGGGGAACTTCCAGGTGGTGGTGTTCCCATCTATCTGCTGCCCTTGTCCTTCTAGATGGTAGTGGTCATGAGTTTGGAAGGTGCTGTCTAAGGAGCCTTGGTAAGTTCCTGCAGTGCATCTTGTAGATGGTACACAGATCCATCCTGGAGCTGGAAAAGAGGTTTCCATGTGCCCATCGGACCGTGAGGCTGGACACGGAATGGGATCCTCAGCCATCTTGCTCTGTCACACTCAGCCATCCCAAGGCTGAGTGTGAATATGGAGCTGGGGCGAGAAGTGGATTGATGAGGCTTCCACCTCGGAAATAGTCATGCTCCGCTTTGTTTCAGAGTCAGGCCAAGTGCTGAATCTGCTTTCACGCTGCAGGCTCAGCATTGGTGTGAAGTGAAACCACCATGCCTGGATTGGTGTCAACGTTTGATGGAGTCTCAAGGGGATCTGAATAAAAGAGTAAATGGAAAGGCTTTTGGGCATAAAGCAGGAGAAACCTTGTTATGAGGAAGGTTGTGTAGTTTTGAAATACACTACTAGAATTAGATTGAAGCAGAGATCATGTCAAAATTTAAGAACAGTTTTGATGGGGATTGAAGGGAACGGGATAAACGAAAATGTAAACAGAGCAGGCACTTGGGATCGGGATTCCGCATCTGGGAAGGGTAAACACCAACACAGACTGGGTGGGACAAATAACCTGCACCCAGGTTAGAATTTCTAATTAATCCATGGTGCTACGGCTGTCATGAAAACTCAGCTTGAAGATCTGGAACTGAGCAATATTTAATGGAAACTAACTTGTAGTGAAAGAAAAACAAAAAAACTGCGGATGCTGGAAATCCAAAACAAAAACAGAATTACCTGGAAAAACTCAGCAGATCTGGCAGCATCGGCGGAAAAGAAAAGAGTTGACGTTTCGAGTCCTCATGACCCTTCGACAGAATTGAGTTCTGTTCTGTTCAGTTCTGTTGAAGGGTCATGAGGACTCGAAACGTCAACTCTTTTCTTCTCCGCCGATGCTGCCAGACCCGCTGAATTTTTCCAGGTAATTCTGTTTTTGTTTTGTAGTGAAACATGTTATTCCTCCTCCCTCCTTGAGTTGACTTTAAGGTGTTATCACCATTGTCAATAATAAATGTAACATTCATGGTGATACGTTACACCTAGTGATGCAGGTTATCATGTAATCGCTTGATGTTTTGCATCAATAAATTTAAGAAGATAAGGAATAACTAGTTATTACCAGTTATGCAGTGATTATAATGGTTATTAAAATAGTCATAGTAGTTGTGAACAACTGGTTATAAATCTGAGCAAGGAAAAGAAAAGACACTAAATTGAAATAATTCTAGGCAGCCCACTGCTGGAGATCACAGCTGTTACAGAGCTGAATTGCAGAATAACCTTCAAAGGCGCATTATCATCCCTGTCATATATATTAAAAGAGCTGTTTCCAACTGTCTATCAAATGCATTCTCTTGATGCCAGTTGTAGCAGTGTGGTGTTTTTTTTAATGCTCACTCAAATCCACCATGTACCGTGAACTCTTGTATGAAAAATATTTCTATAAAATATCTTCTGTGCTCAGGGAAGGGCAAGTCCAGTGATGGTGTACGCAGGAGTGCAGCATCACTGGACATGCACACAGGCTGGGGACAGGACTGACGCTCTCCAAGCTAAGGGTGTAAGGATCACTTAATAATCACCTTCTAATGTGATGAGGGGCGGGGATGAATGAATATCAATTCAGTAACATCAAGTCTGAAATCTCTTATGCTCCTATGAAGCGCCTTGGGATTTTTTTTATGTTAAAGGTGCTATATAAATAAAAGTTGTTGTTGTTATAATAAACGACGTCAGCAGATTAACTGCCTGTGCAAACATGAGTTACAAAAGAAAAAGCACCAAGAATTGAGCAAAACTGATGAAACATTCTGTTGGAATAAATTCCACCAGTTTTAACAGTATCAGTAATTTCTGGAGGATTGTTATAATAGTAGTTTTGATAGAGTCAATAAGGGGAAACTCTTTCCACTGGCAGGAGGACTAGTAACCAGAGGACACAGATTTCAGACAACTGGCAAAAAAAACCAGGCAGGAAATGAGGCAAAATGTTTTTACACAGTGAAGCGAGTTGCTGTGATCTGGAATACACCGCCTGAGAGGTCATTGGAAGTAGATACAATAGTGTAACTTTCACAAGGGAATTGGATAAATAATTGAAGAACAAAAATTAGCTTAACCAAGAGGAAAGAGCAGGGGAACTGAGACGACACCTGGAGTATTGTGTACAGCTTCAGTGTTCTTGCCTAAGGAAGGATATACTTGCCTTACAGGGAGTGAAATGCAGGTTCACTATACTGATTCCTGGGCTGAGGGGATTGTCCTGTGTGTGGAGATTGATAGAATGTGCCTGTATTCCCTGGAGTTGAGATGGATGAGATAATTAAAACATATAAAATTCTTAAGAGGTTTGATAGGTTAGATGTTTCTCTCAGCAGAGATTCTAGGTGGGAGCCACAGTCTTAGAATTAGTGGTCAACCATTCTAGGACTGCAATGAGGAGAAGTTTCTTCACTCAATCGATTGTGAATCTTTGGAATTTTCTACTCCAGGGAGCTGTGGATGCTCAGTCATTGAATATGTTCAGGGAAGAGGTTGATAGATTTTTGGGAAATAGGGATAGTGCAGGAGTGGGAGTTGAGGTAGAAGATTAGTCATGATCTTATTGAATGGTAGAACAGGCTCGAGGGGCTGAATAGCCTGCAGCTACTTCTTATGTTCTTGTGACTAATTGGATCGTTGTTTCAATGAACTGGCACAGCCACCATTGCCTCCTTCTGTGCTGTCAGATTCCATGAATCTTCTAAAGATCTGGAAAGCAAGGAAGGATTGTGTTACCATAGGTAACGCTGTACCCAGGCTAAAAGTTTGATGTAGATAGGCAGCAACTTAAGTGAACTTGCAGAGCATGCTGACATCGATAATTGGTACAAGATTCACGCCTGATGCCCAACTGTGACGAGGCTTTTATTGACCAAGCTCATCGTCTGAAGCAAGCAAAGCCTTGTGTTGTTTCAAGACTTTGATCAAACATCAGAAATCAAAGGTTTTTAAATCAAAAGAAATGTGAAAATCCAGGGCTCTTCAAGTGTGAACCTCTTGAAATGAGATAGCCGAGACTCTGGCTGTTTAACGATGTAAATATGTAAATATTTAAACAGGAAAATGATGCCTGAGCATCTCATTTTCCAGTGCTTCCCGTTTGATGAAAATATTAAATTGGATGAGGATTCCTGACATTTGAAGAGGGAACTAGATAAAGATGAGAAGAAGAAAGCAAGAATAAAGGGAAGAGATTTGCATTTATATCTTGTTTTATCACATCTCTTAGAAATGTCTCACGCACTTCATATACATTGAATTGCTTTGAAGTGGGTTGGCTGCTGCAGATGTCACATGGCCAGTAAGAAGTTTAAAAACAGATGGGTAAAACAATGCCATGAGCAATTTTCAAATATAGCACCAATCAGCCCTCTCTTTCCCTTAAACAGAAGCCAGGCACTGCAGGATCCAGAGAAACCCCTCTGGAAACGAGCAGGAACATCAGCAACTGGGGGTCTGCGGGTGGGAAAAGGTACAAACAGAAAGGGAAGAGAGTGTGACAGGGGGTGGGAGGGAGAGAGGGGGAGGGAGGGAGATGACAGGAAGAGACACAGTGCCTCTTTGAGAGGGGCAGACAGACAGAGACACAGTAGCCTCAAGGTAAAGGAGGGGAGCAGCCTGCCCCACCCCAAGATATTTATCGACATGAAAGCCTCAATGTAGATGATGTTCTATGCATTGTGCCTGTTTTATGGTTTTCCCCTCACACGTGATTTCTCTCTCTCTGTCTGTCAGGCTGTGGGGAGACAGGAGGTGAATTACTCGCCACAGGATTCCTAGCCTCTGACCTGCTCTTGTAGCCACAGTATTTATATGGCCAGTTCAGTTTCTGGTCAATGGCAATCCCCAGGCTGTTGATAGTGGGGGTGGGGTGGGGGGGGGTGGTGTTCAACAATGGTAAGCCCCCTGGATGTTGATAGTGGAGGATTCAGTGATGATAATGCCATTGAATGTCAAGGGGAGATGGTTAGATTCTCTCTTGTTGAAGATGCTCATTGCCTGACACTTGTGTGGCATGAATGTTACTTGCCACTTGTCAGCCCAAGCCTGGATATTGTCCAGGTCTTGCTGCATTTAGACTGTTTCAGTATCTGAGGAGTGTGTGTGATGCTGCTAATTCAGTGGAATGAGAATGCCTTTCCTTCCCTGTTGATTTTAATTTTGTTTAGTGCTCTCAGCTTTATTGATGTTTCCCATTGAAGTAAAAATATCCAATATTTAATCAGTGCAAAGCATATTATTTGATAGCTCACATGCATTCACCATCTATAACATAACAGAAATGTTCCAAGGTGCTTCACAAAATGGTAACAGACAATAATCAACACTGAGACAAAGGAAGAGAATTGGCCAAAGCCTCAAAGGTTGGAATTGAAGGAGCATTTGGGGAGTGAGACGCCAAGAGGTTTAGGGAAGGGAATTCCAGGCAGCTGAAGGTACAGCAGTGATGGGAGGGGATATACATGAACAGTCATTGAGGAATTGAGTAGCTGATGTTTAGAGAAGGGATTCAGTGTGAGCTGCTTCCTGTTTGAGTGTGCACAGTTCTGGGTGACGTGTTGCTCAGGAAGTAGGGCTTTATCACACAAGTTCTTGCTTTCCTGTCTGTAATGCAGGAAACTCGAGACTAGTCTGCAGTGCACAGGCTGCGTCTCTCTGATCTCTGGTCTCTGCAGGGATAAGTGCTGTGATAGGCTTGTTAGCAAAATTGAATCCCAGGAGATAGATGGGGCAGTAGCAGCAGAGATACAACATTGGCTTAGGGATAGAAAAAAGAGAGTTTGGTGACCGGCTGTTTATTTGAAGTGGGGCAGGTATATGGTGGAGTTGCCCAAGGTTCAGTACGAAGACCAACGTTACCTTTGATCCACACTAATGACTTGGACTTGGGGGTGCAGGGCACAATTTCAAAATTTGCAGATGACACAAAACTTGGAAGCGTAATAAAAAGTGAGGAAGATAGTGGTAGACTTCAAGCGGGCACAGGCTGGTGGAATGGGTGGACTTATGAAATTAAATGCAGGGGAATATGTGAGGGTTCCATTTTGGCCATGCGAATGATTCTACAATTCTAAAGTGGGTGCAAGAACAGACGTGGCTGGGTTTGTTTGCTTGAAAAATGGAGACTTTTTAAAAATTTGTTCATTGGGCGTGGGTGGGCCAGCATTTATTGTACACCCCTAATTGTCCTTGTTCAGAGGCTGTCTAAGAGTCAGGGCCTGGAGTCACATGTAGGCCAGACCAAGTAAGGATGGCTGATTTCCTTCCCTAAAGAGCATTAGGGAACCAGATGCATCAGACTTTTAATTTCACCACCTGCCGTGGTGGGATTTGAACCTGGGATCTCTATATTGCTAATCCAGTGACAATATCACTGTGCCACTGCACTCATCAGGGCACTTGGCAAGAATACTAATATAAGGGGAAAACAACAATTTATACTGTATGTGAAGAGAGTGCTGATTGGTTGGCAAGTGGCAATGTCATGAAGATTGCCCCGGTGCACAGTCCAGCCTGGGCTCGTGCGGGAGTCCGGCCCTACAACAAGATGTTGGCTCTTAACCGCTCCCTGAAGCTCCCTGAACCTAAAGCAGGGCCCACTATCATCATTTCAAGCCAATATGTGTGAGTTTAGCAGTGACACCCACATCCTGAGACTGGACAAAAAAGCAAACCACTGTAGCATCTGATAAACGAGCTTGTTTTATAGATCACTTATCTCTGAGGTTTATGCCCCTTGTATTTGATGCAAACAACCAATTAGAGTGCGAGAAGCTGCTAAACTGCCGAAGGTGAGTGGAAGATGCAGGAAGTAGACATCTTTGAGTGTCCTAATATAGTCTCTCAGTTTGAACACAAGTTAAATATCCAAATACAGATAAATAGTTTTTTTGAGTTGTTGTTGGAATGAGTGATGACACTGACTGCAATAATTTTAAACCCTGGAAGACCCTCGTGTAGCAACTGTTTCTGCTGCAGCAACCAGACAGATGTTGCCTGGTTCGGGTGACATACTCTGCTCTCTGAACTCGAGTTTTATTTTCAACGCCAGCACAGCCCCTTTTATTGTTCTTGCTGCCAGACCATAGATTGGGTCGACTCAGTCTCATTGGAGGTCTTGATCTGGCCTCTGCTGGGTTTGCCAACTATCCAGGGACCTGACACGACCTGCCGCCTTCTCGAGTTCTCTGCCCAAAGGCAGGTCAGACCCATAGCGCCACGACCTCCACCGCAGGTTGGGCACGGAGGAAAGTGCTGAATCCGCCCCGGCCAGAACGGGGATTGAACCCCGTGCTGTTGGATCCAATCTGGCTCGCACCAGCCATCCAGCCAACTGGGCTGCAGGCCCTCCCAAGGAGTCCGAGTCACTGTTGTAACAAACACTCTTACATGCATGTTGTAGCCTGGAGCTATGGATAGTGATGGTAGAGGCTCCAGTTTCTTCCCACCACATGGCTGGCCAGGAATCTCTCCTGCTCTTACCGCCTGCGATTGGTGTGTGTTAGAAGGATTTACAAGTTAATCCTCAACCTGTTTGGCTGCGTTATGAATCCATCTTCTGTAGCCATCGAGTCCTGGAGTTGGAGTTGGACTTGAAGCTGGAGCTTCTGACCCACTGCACCACAAGGTCTCCAACATGTCGTGTAGTGAGCTGGAGAGTGTTTCGGTGTGGAAACTAATATCCTGGAGAATTATCTGTCTTGTAGGGCCTCGTAGGCCTGATGGGCATCCAGCTCCTCCTGCAGGTTCACAATGACCCAGCAAATGAGAGGGAGTCCTGGGCTTTTCCCAGCAGCTTGGAGGCTGCGTTAGCCCCACTGTTCTGAAAAGGCCAAGCTGTGGGAATTTTCTGGGATTCTGGGGACTGTATTCTACAGCCCTGTCCAGTTTTCTCACACCTCCCCACAAGCTGCAGATCAATGTCTCTGAAGACTGATAATGATAAAAGGAGCCCACTTACTAACATTGTCCAATTTGATTGCTTTGGCTGCAGTGGTTTCTGTTTATAATGTACACCTTGGAGTTTCTGTTCTTCCTTCACAAACTCTGCCTCCTCGTCGCTAATAAACACCCGACTGCACAAAACAATTTGACAAGCCAGTTTACAGACTTGATTGTTTTTACATTGAAAAAGTTGAAAAATTTAGTGAAGGCACACCTCCCAAAGAGACCTGTGTTTATCTTTCCCAAGGAGTTAGCTGTGCTCAGTTAGTAGAACTCTGCTCCCTAAACCGGCAGATTGTGGGTTCTGGTCCGACTGCGGTGCCGTTTTTCAGATGAAACATTAAATTGAAGCCCCATCTGCTGACTCGGGTGGGTGTAAAAGATGCCATAACGATATTCAAAGAAGATCAGGGATGTTCTCCCTGGGGTCCTGGCCAATATTTATCCTTTGAACAACATCACAAAATCAGATTATCTGGTTATTATTACATTGCTGTTTGTGGGAGTTCGCAGTGCACAAATTGGCTGCCAGGTTTCTTATGTTGCAGCTGACTGATGTCTCATCTAAAAGACAGCACCTCCAACAGTGCAGCACTCCCTCAGTACTGACCCCCCAACAGTGCAGCGCTCCCTCAGTACTGACCCTCCTATAGTGCAGCACTCCCTCAGTACTGACCCTCCTATAGTGCAGCACTCCCTCAGTACTGACCCTCCAACAGTGCCACACTCCCTCAGTACTGACCCTCCGACAGTACGGCGCTCCCTCAATATTGTGCTCAGTGTCTGAACCTAGGATACGTGCTCCAGCCACTGGAGTGGGACTTGAACCTTAACCACCCAGGCATCCATAGCTTCTACAATTGGGGTTTAATTGGCCGGGGGTAGGTGGAAAAAGATGCTTTTGAAACCCTGTAGTTCTGGTGATGTTTGTGGTATGGTGTTGGGATGGCAACTTTAATTTAATTTTCATTGACTTCATTTACCAGTCACGGACAGTTTTGGAAATCACTGCAATGTGAGGGGAATGGTGCCGTGGTGTTACAGGTTGTGAGGGGAATGGTGCCGGGGTGTTACAGGTTGTGAGGGGAATGGTGCCGGGGTGTTACAGGTTGTGAGGGGAATGGTGCCGGAGTGTTACAGGTTGTGAGGGGAATGGTGCCGGGGTGTTACAGGTTGTGAGGGGAATGGTGCCGGGGTGTTATAGGTTGTGAGGGGAATGGTGCCGGGGTGTTACAGGTTGTGAGGGGAATGGTGCCGGGGTGTTACAGGTTGGTGCTAAACCCCATGGGCTTGGAGCATTGGATAGGGAATTAGGGAAATAACTGGAAACAACTTGGACAGTTTTCACTTGTTTCTACGATTCTGCTTCAGAATAATTTGCCATCAAATGTAGGCCCGAATCTGCTCCTCTTTAACCGTTTGCAGCACAAACATTAACGTGTAATATTCTATATGTCTACAGATATTACTTTGTATTCCAGTTTTACAGCTGAATTGAGCTGGATTTGGTCCTCAGTATGTTAATTCTTTAGATTAAACACAGAATTGTCAAAGGAGACGAGTGCAGTTATATAATCCTGTATCCTATTTATTCTAAATTCAGTTTTAACCTGTTTTTGCCGAGTATTCTGTTTGCTTGATTTATCTTACAGTAAAGTCCCGACGTTTGCAGGGGCTCTGTTCCTGTGAAATGTCGCCTAGAGTGAAATCGCGAATGGTGAACATACTTTACAATCGGATTGAATTAGATAGGTTCCAGCCATCCCCAAATATTACATTTTTAAAGGAAAAGAAGCATTTTAAAACTATATTTTTGGATAAATGCAGGACAATTTTATTGCAGAAATTGTTTGACAATGCAATTAAACAAGAACAGCGTAAAACTTATCAATTACAGAACAGTACAAGTGACAAATTACAGTACATGACTGTGGAGTGCATATACCGTACTGTAGTTGAGAGTGGAGATGGAGGGAGAGGGTTGACGTGGCTGATACAGGCATTGATATGGATGGAAAGAAGGATATTATTGTTGACTGCTTCGCCGTAGATTTTCAATTTTGGGAAGTTCTCAGTAGGAGCAGTAGCTGTGTGAATCGCTCTACTAAAGGCGAGGCTTCTTTCCACGTTTTTATTATGGTCTTGTTGCCGGCTTTTTCAAACCTCCGGCTGATTTTATGAGATATGCCATCATCCTGGTTGTGAAAGAGCCTTTTATAGGCTCTTGTCCCTTCTCTTTCTGTTTAGGCACGTTTAGGAGGAGGCGGTGGCACAGTGACATTGTCACTGGGCTAGTATTCCGTAGACCCAGGGTGATCCTGTGAGGACTGGGTTCGAACTCTGCCGGGGCAGCTGACGAAATTTGAATTCAGTAAAAATTTTGAATTAAAACTCTTGACAATGACCATGAAACCATTGTCGATCGTCTTAAAAACCCATCTGGTTCACTAATGCCCTTCAGGGAAGTAAACCTGCCATCCTTACCTGGCCTACATGTGACTCCAGACCAGGTTGACCTTTAAATGCCCTCAGGACTAGGGCAATTAGGGATGGGCAAGAAATGCTGGCCTAGCAGGTGAATGAATAATTTTTAAAATCTCATTAGTTCACCCAATTCTTCTGTAGAAAGTTCCTCTTGATGAGATTGAAGCGTCAACCACTTTGTGTCTTCAAATCCCTCCCTTCCAACTTGTTTTGCCAACTCAACAATCCTGGCCATTTCAGCATCAACCATCCTGGCCATTTCAGCATCAACAATCCTGGCCATTTCAGCATCAACAATCCTGGCCATTTCAGCATCCCCATCTGGAAATCCTGTGAAATCATTCAAATCCTCAGGCCAAATATTTTTCCCAGCAGTCATTGTTTTTTTATTCATTCACGGGATGTGGGCTTTGCTGGCTGGACCAGCATTTATTGCCCAGACCTAGTTGCCCTTGAGAAGGTGGTGGTGAGCTGCCTTCTTGAACCGCTGCAGTCCATGTGGTGTAGGTACACCCACAGTGCTGTTAGGGAGGGAGTTCCAGGATTCTGACCCAGAGACAGTGAAGGAACGGTGATATATTTCCAAGTCAGGATGGTGAGTAACTTGGAGGGGAACTTCCAGGTGGTGGTGTTCCCATCTATCTGCTGCCCTTGTCCTTCTAGATGGTAGTGGTTATGGGTTTGGAAGGTGCTGCCTAAGGAGCCTTGGTAAGTTCCTGCAGTGCATCTTGTAGATGGTACACAGATCCATCCTGGAGCTGGAAAAGAGGTTTCCATGTGCCCATCGGACAGTGAGGCTGCATTTGGACATGGACTGCTTCAGTATCTGAGGAGTTGTGAATGGTGCTGAACATTGTGCAATCATCAGCGAACATCCCCTCTTCTGACCTTATGATGGTTGGACCGAGGACACTACCCTGAGGAACCCCTGCAGTGATGTCCTGGAACTGAGATGACTGATCTCCAACAACCACACCCATCTTCCTTTATGCCAGATATGACTCCAACCAGTGGCGGGTTTTCTCCCTCCCCCCCTCCTGCTCCCCCAATTCCCAGTGACTCCAGTTTTGCTAGGGCTCCTTGATGCCACACTTGGTCAAATGCAGCCTGTGGTCGAAGCTCTAACTTCATCCCATGAATCCTTAATTATGCCTATTGCTATGAGGGTATTGAATTACTTCCAGCAATTGGAATGTGGTTGAAGGGTTTGTTTCCAGTAGATAAAGGATGTGGCTGAAACTTTGTTGGGTGTAGGAAGCCTCGAATGAGACAATGCCCCCAGGTCCATTGGGTTGGATAAGTGAGGTCATATTTGGAGATAAATACAAAATGTCAACATCTGGATGGTTCTCTGTGAGAGAGTGGGATGCCCAGGTGCATTATCGAGGATTAGTAGGACCTGGAAAGATAGCTGCTTTTTCCTCAGCTAAGTGCCGTCTCTGGCAGAAAACAATTGACAAACCAGTATTTAAATTCGGATGCTGTAACCCAGGCTTTGCTCTTAGCCTTTTGAAAGGCAAGCTAATGACATTTATTTTTCCCTTTGAAAGCTCGAGGGTTTTCTGACCTATAAACCAGCGTTGGTTTATATTTAAAGCCAGTCACGTTGGCATATAGCAAGAGTGTCAGCCTCTCCTTTATTGCTTTAAACCCAGGAGCTATCTTTCCTTCTTTTGAAATGTAGGTCCCATTTGGCATCTTCTTCCAGAACAGGCCAGTTTCGTCTGCATTGAAGACGTCTGCCTGGTGTAGCCCCTCTCCTCAGTGTATTCATGCAGCACCTTGGAGAAACTCTCCTGCAGCTGCCTGGTCAACTGAAGCAGCCTCTCCACTAACTTCACATTATCCAGCCTGAAACGCTTTTTAAAGCGATTGAACCATCCTGTGCCGGCTGAGAATCCTTTGGAAGTCGAAGAAGAGGCACCTTCTGCACCACCTTCATCACCCCTGGCGACACCAACGATACCCTCTTCATGTGCTGGTACAGTGCTTTGTTTCAAATGATCGGACCATTAATTGGGATTCCCCTTTTGATGCTCAATCCACACGTTGAGTAATTTCTCCATTTTCTCTAAATGTGGATCTCTCCTGCTCACAAGAGTTAACCTGGCTGTATAGCCACGAGAAACACTAACGCTAGCCCTGTATTTTTTCCTCAAACTGCCTAATGTACCTGATTGTGGATTCATTCAGAGTATTCGCTGACCAGCATGGTGGTGCTTGCACCATTTTTCAGTCCATCTAAGTTTGTGACATTTTGTGTAAGTGTCTTCACTTTCCTGGGATGTTTTCTACTTGGCCCAGACCCGCTCATATTTCGTGCTGCGCTGTACCTGTACTGAAAGTCACTGTCCTGGAGTTATTATATCCTGTCAATTGCAGCAAACTGCGTGCAGTCAGAGACGGCGCATGCGCGGTGTGCACTTTCTATGTGGGAAAGACGAGCAGCGTTCTTTTTTTTGGGCTCTGAATTCAGTGTTTTATTAACACTTCGGGACCAACAAGTATTTAGGTGAGAAGTTTAACATTTTAAATCGCAGATGAGTGAAGTTTTGGGGCTGTTGACCACGATTGGGTGTACAAACACATTCACGCAGGTAAACAAATTCGCGATGAGGGGGTCACGAACGGCGGGAGTTGACTTGCTGATCTATGTATGAACGCTCAAGGGCAAGCATTAACATTCTGCATCTTCTCATGTTTTGGTTTTGTTGAACGTTCATCATGAAAAATAGACCCGGATCTGCTGCCTGTACTCTTAACTCGCACCCAGTCCCATTCCCCTGTCATCCCTGTGCTTGCTGACCTATATTGGCTCCCGGTCAAGCAACGTCTCCAACCTTAAAATTGACCTCCTATCACTGTTATCATTTGGGAAAGATCTTAGCCTGATTTGGGCACAGCAAGCTCCCACCAGCAGCAACGTGATATTAAAAACAAATCCGGCCTGTTGACAGAGAAACAGAGTTTGTGTTTCAAATTGACCTTTCCTCAGATTATTATGAAGTGTCAGCCTAGATTGTGTGCTCATGTTTAAAGTAACGCTTGAACCCACAACCTTCGAGATCAGAGGCAAGTCCACGACCCACAGAGCCGCAGTACCCGAGTGCCCACGTAGGAACTATACAAATCCACCTGGATTCTGGAACTGGCAACCGGTTGGGAGATTCTGGAATTTGAGCAAGTTAATACTTGTTAGAAATGAGCAGTCCTGTTCCATTCGAGACCAGAAAGGAACCAATGTGTGTCATTGGTATGAACTAATGTTATTAACTTCACTGAGTTTGAGATTAGAAATAGTAAATGCCTAGTAGGAATATTAAATTCGGATCTCTCCCATCTGGTTAGGAGAGCTGGACATTATTGTTTCCTCTTTGCTTAATTCTCACCACTTCCAATCAAACATAAAACTATTAGAACCTTTGAATCATAGACATTTACAGCTTTCTTCCATGTTATCTCATTCTATGACTCTAGGAGGGAGGCCATTCAGCCCATTGGTGGTGATACCTTCAGCTGCCTGGGCCCCAAGCTCTGGAATTCCCTCCCTATACCCCTCTACCTCGCTTTCTTGCTTTAAGACACGCCTTTAAACCTGTTTGACCAAGTTTTTATCACCTGCCCTAATGTCTCATGTGTCTCGATGTGATATTTTGTTGGATAATGCTCCTGTGAAGCACTTCGGGATGTTTTACTATGGTAAGAGGTGCTATGTAGACATCGGTTGTTGTTGTTTATTGTGTTCTGCTTAAATGATGATTATATTCCTGGACTTCAAGCCTTGTTATGTTTTGTTTTAAAACAGAGCGAGGAAGGACATGCTCATCTTTCTCATCCCATCACAGTAACTCTGCCTCCTCCCTGAGCAGCTCTCAAGCACCTGCCTCGAAAGTGTCCAGAGCTCTGCGGAGGCAGTCAAGAAACCTGGTAATGTATCTCCTTTAAAAACCATTTTGAAAGGAAGCTCCGAGGCACAGTGAACAGTTTTTAATTTCCCTTTGAGAACTGATGCTCTTCCCCTAGCGATCGTTCAAATATGTCTGAATTATATAAAGAATGTGCAGCACAGAATCCGGACCTTTACCCACCTGGTCTACACTCTGTAAGAGCCTACTCCCACCACTACTTCTCCTTACCAAATTCTCCTCCTCACTCCCCCTGAAATATATCTATACGATTCACTCACCACTCGTTAAGGTAGCCAGTTCCACATTTTCACTACTCTCTGGGTAAAGAATTTTCTCCTCAATTCCCTGTGGATTTATTAGTGACTATCTACCATTGATTTATTAGTGACTGTCTTACTGTTGATTTATTAGTTAGTGACTGTCTTACATTGATTTGTTAGTTAGTGACTATCTTAATGTTGATTTATTAGTTAGTGACTGTCTTAATGTTGATTTACTAGTTAGTGACTCTTACATTGATTTATTAGTTAGTGACTATCTTAATGTTGATTTATTAGTTAGTGATTGTCTTATTGTTGATTTACTAATTATTGACTGTCTTGCGTTGATTTATTAGTGACTGTCTTGCGTTGATTTATTAGTGACTATATAACATTGATTTATTAGTTAGTGACTGTCTTGCGTTGATTTATTAGTGACTATATAACATTGATTTATTAGTTAGTGACTGTCTTGCATTGATTTATTAGTTAGTGACTGTCTTGCGTTGATTTATTAGTGACTATATAACATTGATTTATTAGTTAGTGACTGTCTTGCGTTGATTTATTAGTTAGTGACTGTCTTGCGTTGATTTATTAGTGACTATATAACATTGATTTATTAGTTAGTGACTGTCTTGCGTTGATTTATTAGTTAGTGACCGTCTTGCGTTGATTTATTAGTGACTATATAACATTGATTTATTAGTTAGTGACCGTCTTGCATTGATTTATTAGTTAGTGACTGTCTTGCGTTGATTTATTAGTGACTATATAACATTGATTTATTAGTTAGTGACTGTCTTGCGTTGATTTATTAGTGACGATATAACATTGATTTATTAGTTAGTGACTGTCTTGCGTTGATTTATTAGTGACTATATAACATTGATTTATTAGTTAATGACCGTCTTGCATTGATTTATTAGTTAGTGACTGTCTTGCGTTGATTTATTAGTGACTATATAACATTGATTTATTAGTTAGTGACTGTCTTAATGTTGATTTACTAATTAGTGACTGTCTTGCGTTGATTTATTAGTGACTGTCTTGCATTGATTTATTAGTGACTATATAACATTGATTTATTAGTTAGTGACTGTCTTGCGTTGATTTATTAGTGACTGTCTTGCGTTGATTTATTAGTGACTATATAACATTGATTTATTAGTTAGTGACTGTCTTGCGTTGATTTATTAGTTAGTGACTGTCTTGCGTTGATTTATTAGTGACTATATAACATTGTTTTATTAGTTAGTGACTGTCTTGCGTTGATTTATTAGTGACTATATAACATTGATTTATTAGTTAGTGACTGTCTTGCGTTGATTTATTAGTTTGACTGTCTTGCATTGATTTATTAGTTAGTGACTGTCTTGCGTTGATTTATTAGTGACTATATAACATTGATTTATTAGTTAGTGACTGTCTTGCATTGATTTATTAGTTAGTGACCGTCTTGCATTGATTTATTAGTTAGTGACTGTCTTGCGTTGATTTATTAGTGACTATATAACATTGATTTATTAGTTAGTGACTGTCTTGCGTTGATTTATTAGTGACTATATAACATTGATTTATTAGTTAGTGACTGTCTTGTGTTGATTTATTAGTGACTATATAGCATTGATTTATTAGTTAGTGACCGTCTTGCGTTGATTTATTAGTTAGTGACTGTCTTGCGTTGATTTATTAGTTAGTGACTGTCTTACTGTTGATTTATTGGTTAGTGACTGTCTCACATTCATTAGAGACAGTCACTAATAAATCAATGTAAGACAATCTTGCATTGATTTATTAGTGACTATATAACATTGATTTATTAGTTAGTGACTGTCTTACATTAATTTATTAGTTAGTTCTTATATTTATGGCCCTTAGTCTCAGACTTCCACATGTTGTAACATTTCCTCTGGGCCTTACCCAATCAAGCCCTGAAGTATTTTAAGTACATACACAGGCAACCACACAAGTACACACAGTAAATATTTATGTAGACATTCTTCTATCTAGCTCCTTCATTGGGAAATCAAGAATAAATGTCTTATTCTAGTTCTACGCATCGGTTTTATGAATACCTCTATATATGTAGGGTGTGAGAGTCCTTTGCAGAGCCTCACTTAGCTGGGAGCTGTATTCTGGATGTAACAGGAATGAGTGACTCAACATCAAATAATGTGTGAAAACAACAACTTTTATTAAACAATTATTAACAATAAAAAGGAAAGATAACTTTATTCAAAAGAAAGGAAGAAAAACATATAAAAATATATGTATTAAAAGAAAGGAAGAAAGATAACTTAATTGTAGCAAATTGACCCAAATTGGTCTGTGGAAGACAATTCCCCTAAGTGGAAAACAACCCCAAATTAATCTGTTCGAGACAGTTCCCTAAAATGGCACATTTCCCCTTGGTGCCTACAGCACCAAGTCTCTGAATAATTTTGCAAGGGGATTGGACTCTGTCACTCTGTCAACGTCCCTTCCCCCATAGTCTTCACTCTGGCTGCAGCTCCGAGCGTTGGATGCTGTGTCCCTTTAAGTCCGCTTTCCGGTTCCGTTCCAGCCTTCCGAGACCTCCATCCAGACCTCTCAAAACAAGAGTCTGACAACCATGAACCCTTATTAAACCTTCTCTCAGGCACTGCTAGGCTTGCAGGACTCAGGCTGTTTACGTGTCCTTTTGATAGTGTCTCCCATCTGCCATCAATCAAATGATACTGTCCATCAATCAAACTCCATCCCCTGATTCCACACCATGAGACCATAAGACATAGGAGCAGAAATTAGGCCATTCGGCCCATTGAGTCTGCTCCGCCATTCAATCATGGCTGATAAGTTTCTCAACCCCATTCTCCCGCCTTCTCCCCATAACCTTTGATCCCCTTACCAATCAAGAACCTGTCTATCTCAGTCTTAAATACACTCAATGACCTGGCCTCCACAGCCTTCTGTGGCAATGAATTCCATAGATTCACCACTTCCTGGATAAAGAAGTTTCTCCTCATCTCTGTTCTAAAAGGTCTTCCCTTTACTCTGAGGCTGTGCCCTCGGGTCCTAGTCTCTCCTACTAATGGAAACATCTTCCCCACGTCCACTCTATCCAGGCCTTTCAGTATTCTGTAAGTTTCAATCAGATCCCTCCCTCATCCTTCTAAACTCCATCGAGTATAGACCCAGAGTCCTCAAACGTTCCTCATATGTAAAGCCTTTCATTCCTGGGATCATTCTCGTGAACCTCCTCTGAACCCTCTCCAGGGCCAGAACATCCTTCCTGAGATGCGGGGCCCAAAATTGCTCACAATATTCTAAATGTGGTCTGACCAGAGCCTTATAAAGCCTCAGCAGCACATCCCTGCTTTTATATTCTAGTCCTCTCGAAATAAATGCCAACATTGCATTTGCCTTCCTAACTATCGACTCAACCTGCAAGTTAACCTTAAGAGAATCCTGGACTAGGACTCTCAAGTCCCTTTGCACTCCAGATTTCTGAATTCTCTCCCCATTTAGAAAATAGTCTATGCCTCTATTCTTCCTACCAAAGTGCATGACCTCACACTTCCCCACGTTGTATTCCATCTGCCACTTCTTTGCCCATTCTCCTAACCTGTCCAAATCCTTCTGCAGCCTCCCTGCCTCCTCAATACTACCTGTCCCTCCACCTATCTTTGTATCATCTGCAAACTTAGCCAGGATACCCTCAGTTCCTTCATCTAGATCATTAATGTATAAAGTGAAAAGTTGTGGTCCCAACACTGACCCCTGCGGAACTCCACTAGTCACCGGCCGCCATCCTGAGAAGGACCCCGTTATCCCCACTCTCTGCCTCCTGCCAGACAGCCAATCTTCTTCACACCATAGTTGACCACCCCATGTGCAAAGTTATCCATTGTCCTGGCTTGTAGTTCAAGGGTTATCCAATGCAGTAAGGATTGATTCCTGTTAAACAACAGAAAACAGCTTTTATTTTAGCAAATCTGGCTGCAAGAGGAAAACAGGAGTTTAGACAGAACATCAGCTGCTTCTTTGGCCAGTATGAAACAAGTGGAGTTCTTTGGGGGGGAATAAACAAGTCCACAGTTGCTAATATCACTACTGATTTCTATTGAATACACAATTGATTAATTCCTTGACTTAATCAAAGCACAATCAGACTTAGTTTTAAATCAAGGTCTACGAAATAACTTTTAAAAATTCAATACAAACTTGATACAGGTTCTCTTAAAATCAAGAGCAAACCAGAAATAAAAAGCAAAAATATAAAATTGCAAAAATCAATGATTGCAGGCCTACATATACACTCTGCTTCTTTTCCATTGTATTCCTAACCAGTCTGGGAACTGATAGCAGGATTAATTATTCACTTGAGATCTCATAACCACATTTTTTTCTTTGGCTACAAATCCTTAACTATCCCTGGGAGGCAGCTGCCAGACTTCCCAGAATTGAAAGTAACTCTCACTGAACAAATTCCAACAACCTGTGCTGAATCAGCTGTAGCCTGGCCTCCTTGAGATTTGCAGACAGCAATATAAAGCTTGCTGCTTTGGTATTGAGTAAAGCTGGGGACAGGATTCTGGCTGAATCTGATACTTTAACACCCCTTGTATCACAGAATGTTAGAACCTTATAGCACAGGAAGGGAGGCCATTTGGTCCATCGTGTGTGTGTTGGCTCTTTGAAAGAACCGTCCTATTCGCCACACATGCCAGTAATTTCCCCATGGCCTTGTAAATTAAACCTTGTCAAGTATATGGTCAATTGCCTTTTAAAAGTTCCTATGGAATATGATTCCATCACCTTTCAAGGTAGCGCATTCCAGATCTTAATCCTCTGGGTGAAGTTTCTCATTTCCTCATTTACTATAACAGGATTTCAAGGAGCAGCAAACAGACCAGGGTTAGGCCAAAAAAATGTTAATTTTCAGATATATGTTGTCTATAAATGCTGAGTGGGACGCACCAGCATTGGCATGATGGGCCAAATAGCCTCCTGCGCTGTAAGATTCTATGATATTGATTGACTTTAATGATGGAATTTCATTGATTCAGTACTTTAAAATGTGCAGTCTGTACTTTCAAATCCTGGAAAACTTAGTACATTTAAATTGAGATCTTTTTTTAAATTATGTATAATATTATTAATTTTAAATCAGCAATTGATAGATTTAACCAAAGGTATTTAAGGATTTGGGGCAAAGGCAGGTATATGGAGTTAGAACGTAACATAAGAAATAGGAACAGGAGTAGGCCATACAGCTCCTGTTGCCTGCTCCACCATTCCACATGACCATGGCTGGTCTATGGCCTTAACTCCACTTTCCTGCCTGTTCGCCATAATCCTTGATTCCCTTAGAGACTATAAATCTATCTATAAATCTGTCTATAAATCTGTCTATCTCAGCCTTAAATATATTCAATGATGAAGCATTCGCAACCCTCTGGGGTGGAGAACTCCAAAGGTTCACAACTCTTTGAGTGAAGATGTTTCTCTTCACCTCAGTCGTAATTGATCAGCCCCTCATCTTGTGATTTGTCCCTATGTTCTAGATTCCCTAGCCAGGGGAAAAAACATCAGTGTATACCCTTCAGAATATCGGGTTTCAACGAGGTCACCTCTCATTCTTCTATACTCCAGAGAATATAAACCCAATTTACTCAGCCTCTCATCATAGGACAACCCTCTCATCCCAGGGACCACCGTACCACCTTCAACAGAAATATATCCTTCTTTAAATATAGAGACCAAAACTGCGCACTGTATTCCAGATATGGTCTCACCAAAGCCTCGTACAATTTGAGCAAGCCTTCCTTATTCTTGTACTCCAATCTCCTTGCAATAAAAACCAACATGCCATCGGCCTTCCTGATTGCTTGCACGTTAATTTTCTGTGTTCTTTGTACAAGCCCCTGTGAACATTATTTACAAGTTTCATGCCCCTTTTTTTAAAAAAATCTGTTTTTCTATTCTTACTACTAAGGTAAACAACTTCTCACTCCTCCATGTTATACTCCATCTGCCACCTTGTTGCCCGTTCACTGAACCTAGCTGTTGTCTCTTTGCGGCCTCTTTGTGTCTTCCTCACAGCTTACGTTGGCGATCTTGTGGCACAATGGGTAGTCACAGCATTGTTATGGTGTAGGAGGAGGCTGTTCGGACCGGCGTGTCTGCACCACTCCTCCAAATGAGCAACTCACTTCGTGCCATTCACCCACCTTCACATTCTTCCTTTTCAGATAACTGTCTAACTCCCTTTTGAATGTTTCCATTTCCCATAAGAAATCCATGCTGGCTCTCCTTAATTAACCTGCATTTGTCCATGTGTCTATAAATTCTGTCCTGAATTATTGTTTCTAGAAATTTCCCCACCACCAAAGTTAAACTGACTGGCTTGTAGTTGCTGGGCTTATCTTCACACCACCTTTTGAACGAGTGTATAACATTTGCAATCTCCAGTCCTCTAGGACCATCCCCGAATCCAAGGAGAATTGAAAAATCATGGCCGGTACCTCTGCAATTTCCACCCTCACTTCCCTGAGCATCCTTGGATGCATCTCGTCCAGTTCTGGTGCCTTATCCACTTGAAGTACAGATACCACCACATCCTAATTTTAAATCCATCAAATCTGAATTTCTTCCTCCTTTCACCTTGGCCTTGGTGGCGTCATCTTCTTTGGTAAAGACGGATGCAAAATATTCAATTATTACCTCAGTTATGCCCCCTGTCTCCATGTGTAAATCCCTTTTTCAGTCCCTAATTGACTCTACTTCTCCTTTTACCGCCTTTTTACTGTTTATGTGCCTATAGAAGACTTTCGGATTCCCTTTTATGTTACTGTCAGTCTGTCTTCATACTCCCTTTTTGCTTCTCTTATTTATTTCTCCTTTGAACCTTCTATATTCAGCCTGGTTCTCAATTTTATTTTCTACCTGACATAGGCACACTTTTTATTTCTTTACCTTAATTTCTACCTCCTTTATCATCCAGGGAGCTCTGGATTTGTTTGCCCTACCTTTCTCTTTCGAGGGAATATGCTTTGACTGTCCCTGAACTATCTCTTCTCTGAAGGTAGCCCACTGATCAGCTACTGTTTTTCTGCCAACCTTTGAGTCCAATTTATTCAGCCCAGATCTGTTCTTACCCCGTTGAAGTTGGCTTTCCCCTAGTTAATTTTTCTTACTGGACTATTCTTTGATCTTTTCTATAGTCAACCTACAACGTATGATACAATGATCACTGACTCTTAACATTGACCTACTTGGCCCACCTCACTCCCAAGAACCAGGTCTAGCAGCACATCCTTCCTTGTTGGACTGGAACTATCCTGTTGTAGAAGCTTCTCCTGAACACACTCTAGGAACTCTTGCCCCCCCTTTGCCCTTTATACTACTATAATCTCAGTCTATATTCAGATGATTAAAGCCTCCCATTATAAGCACTGTATATAATTTTTGCACCTCTCTGTAATTTTGCAAATTTGTTCTTCTACACCCTTCTCTCTAGTTGGTGACCTATGGACCACACCGAGCAATGTAATTGCGCCCTTTTTGTTCCTAACCTCTAGCTAAATAGATTCTGATCCCTGTGGAACTTCTTCTTTCTCCAGCAATGATCTCCTTTATCAATACCACCACCTCTCCCCCTTTTCTTCTTTTCCTATCTTTCCTGAACACCTTGCGTCCAGGAATATTTAACACCTAGTCCTGCCCTACTTTGAGCCATATCTCTGTTATAACCACAATATCATATGACAATCTGCACCTCTAACTTGCCAATCTCATTTACTGCACTCCAGGCACTCTCAAACAAGCTCAGTATTAGTATTCGTTCATGGGATGTGGATATCATTAGCTAGGAGGCATTCAGAGAGCAATTAAGAGTCAGCCACGTTGCTGTGGGTCTGGAGCCACACGTAGCCCAGACTGGGTAAGGACGACAGATTCCCTTCCCTAAAGGACATTAGTGACCCAGCTGGGTTTTTATGACAGTCGGCATTGGTTTCATGGTCACCATTAGACTTTTAATTCCTGTTTTTTATTGAATTCAAATTTCACCATCTGCTGTGGTGGGATTTGAACCTGGATCTCCATAGCATTACCCTGGGTCTCTGGAATACTAGTCCAGTAACAATGTTGCTGTCTCTTTTATTCTGACCCCACCTTCCTTGGCCATTTATTATTATTATTGTACTATCTATTGCTCCAAGTATTCTGTGCCCCTTGGCATTCCTGTCTCCTGGTTATTATCTCCTGGTTCCCACACAGCTGCTGAGTTAGTTTAAACTCTCCCGAACAGCACTAGCAAGGAACTCTTACCCAGCTTTGTTCAGACACAACGCATCTGGCCTGTACAGGTCCCATCTCCCCCAGAGCTGATGCTGACATCCCAAGAACCTAAAGCCCCCCAACTCCCTCACCATGTTTCCAGCCATGCATTCATCTGCCTTATCCTCCTGCTTCTGTACTCGCTTGCACGTGGCACTGGGAGTAATCTGGAGGTTATTACTTTTGCTAATTTTCTACCTTGCTCCTTAAATTCTGACCACAGGACCACATCCCTCTTTTTACCTATGTCGTTGGTTCCAATGTAGGGTCCCCCAGGCTGCTGTGCAGCCGCTCAGTGACATCCTTGACCCTGGTACCAGGGAGGCAACAAACCACCCTGGATTCACGTTAGCAGCCATGTAACTATCGAATCCTCTACCAGTACTGTTCTTCCAGTCTTCCTTGTACCTCCCCCACCCCCATACAGCTGAGCCACCTGTGGTACCACGGATTTGGCTCTGGCTGCATTCACCGGATGAATCATCACTCATCAGCATTCAGAACTGAATACAGGTTGGAGAGTGGGATGCACTCAGAGACTCCTGCTCTACCTACCTGTTCCCTTTTCACTGTCTGCTGGACACCCATCCCCTTTCTCCCTGCATACCTTTAAGCTGCGGGGTGACCACATCTATAAATGTGCTATCCACATAACCCTCAACCTCACAGAGGCTCCGCAGTGATGTCAGCTGCTGCTCGAGTTTCACAACCTGGAGCTCAAGCTGCTGCAACTGGCGACAGTTCTTGCACAAATGGTCATCCAGGATATGGGAAACGTCCTGGAGTCTCCACATAGCACAGGATGGGCACTCTCGAGGTTGGAGCAGCCCTCCCATTACTCTATTTATTAACTAATAACGTTGTTACTGCGATTAAACTTTCTGACTGGGAATAAGCCTTACCAATATTAGTAAACTTGACCAACACTAATAAAACTTACTACTATTAATAAACCTTAGCAATATTGGTAAACCCTGTCAATCCTTACTACACCTTACTAGTGATAATAAACCTTACTATCAATAGACATTACTAATATTGATGATTCCTATTAATACTTAATACAACTTACAAGAAGTAATAAACTCTACTTTGTGAAAGAAAATGATAAGACTCACCAGGTTATTCCCTAGTTTAGATTGGAAATTCCACCAGCCAATCACCTACCTGTATCCCTGTGATGTCACACCTCATTCCCCTCCCCATCCTCCCCGGAATCCGAGCTCTGACCGGAAACTGCCTAGCCCTGTTGTTCTCAGACTGAGCTCCCGCCTTCCCTCTCAGCTCTTTATAGCCCCACTGCTCTTGCTTGTTTGCATCTCTCGGACTGAGCTCACCCCTCACCCCTGTGCAGTCTTTGTAGCCCCGCTAGGGTGCCTGCCTCTGAGCCAGGTGCTCCAGGTTCAAGCCCCACTCCTGCACTTCATGGCCAAGGAAGGTGTGTTCATGACGTGGCCAAACAGGTTGAGTATCAACCTGTCGGTCCTTCCAACACACGCCAATGGCAGGCTGTAAGAGTGGGAGAAATTCCTGGTCAGCCGTGTGATGGAAAGAATGTTAGAACCTCTACCATCAACTTCCATACTACAGACTACCAACATGCATGTAAAAGTGCAAGCTGCCACAGCAACTTTCAATCTGAGTAATTTGTAACACACACATACACACACGTGTATCATCAGCAAACATGGATACATTACTCTCCGTCTCTTCATCAGGCCATTAATATAGATTGTAAATAGCTGTGAAATGCCACTAATCACAGCCTAACAACTTGAAAATACATGTGACTGTGCCCCCATTTTCTACACTCCCCAACCAGGAGAAGCAGCCTCTGTGTCTGCTCTGCCAAGTCTCTTCAGAATCTTGTATGCTTCAATGAGATCACCTCTCATTCTTCCAAATTTCAGCGGTTATAGATTCAGTTTCTTTGTCATAGGACAGCCCTCTCATTCCAGGGACCAATGTCACGAAGCTTTGCTGTACTGATTCCAAGACAAGTATATCCTGGCTAATGTTAGATCACATAGGCTCATTGACTGGCAGAGCAGGCTCAAAAAACTGAATGGCTTACTCCTGGTCCTATTTCCTATACATGGAGTACTTTGGTGAAGTATTTGTGGTTGGTTTATGCTGAAGTATCCTTCTGTTTGCTTCAGGAGATGACTGAGAATGGGAGCCATCAGCTGGTGGTGAAAGCCAAGTTTAATTTCAAACAGACCAATGAAGATGAGCTTTCCTTTTCAAAAGGCGACATTCTTTATGTTACGCGAGTTGAAGATGGAGGATGGTGGGAAGGCTCGCTCAAAGGAAGGTCAGGCTGGTTCCCTAGCAACTATGTGCGAGAGATAAAACCAAGTGGTGAGTTGGTCACTTCTCTGTATAATCTCACTCTTCATTCTGGCCGTTGAGAAGGCTATGTGTTTTCAGTTCACTGCCCGTTCAAGAACTGCAGGAGTAGAAAGTTTCCAGTTTTTACTCAATAGCTAAGTTAATGATTTTTCCCTGAAACGTATTTCACCAAATGGGACTAGATGTATCATTTATTTCATCAAATTAACTCCTTCACTCAAAGAAAGATAAACAAGTGTAAATTGTTCTTGCAAATGTTGCTTTATGATGTGTTTCCAGCCATCTAGGTCTTACTCTCTGAAATTTCCACCTTAATTCTCTCCACCTCCTCCCTGCTGTCCACCTCTCCTGCTGCTTTATTCACTCCATGTCACAGCCTTTCCTTCTCTGTAAACCCGCCTGACTTTCCACACACCCCCCCACCCCTCCCCCCCCCCCCCCCCCCCCCCCCACTTTTACAAACCTCGGAACCCATCTCTTTGACTGTTTATTTTGACTTTCTTTCTGGATCCTTCAAAAGTCTCTGTTCCTGGTTCAGCGTCTGACCACTGTCTTTTCTGTGAAATGCTTCTCTTGCGGTGAAGGTGTTGGAAATGGACAGTGTTCTTCAAGGATATTTGTGCGCTGATGATAGGATATGAATAAATATTCAACAATTGGTTCAAATCGCGTGACCAAATTTCAGCAGAACTCATGGTTTAATTTCACCACTTGTCACAGAACGTCCTCTAATAATTTTCAAAAGGTGCAGGAGTCTAGAAGCCTGGACTAATAACCCGGAGGACGTGGGTTCAAATCCCACCTGAGTCTGAGAATTTGAATTCAATTTGAAAGAAAGGACTTGGAAATGTAAAGCTGGCGAACAGAAAAGTGACCATGAAGCTGTCGGATTGTCATTAAAAACCTGACTGGTTCACTGATGTCCTTTAGGGAAGGGAACCTGCCATCCTTACCCGGTCTGGTGACAGTGTGTTGTTAGTTGTTGTTTACTTTGCTGCTGGGTAAATTAAATCATGGAAAGAGGAATCAATATAATTTACAGAACTTTAATTGCTGCTTCCTGATCCATCTGTGTCCTTTCCAGTCTTTCAACTTGTTTCTTTGGGTCTGAAATTTCCATCTCATCCCTCCCTCCATTTCTTGTCCCTAGCAATCCCATCTCACTATCTCACGTATCTTTGTATACAGACAGGGATCATATTTCTGATATATAATTTTGACATTCAGAATGTAATGATTAAAATAGAGCCTGACATTTGCAGCTACCCTTTCTCACCTTTAATAACTCGGAGCACAGAGGCTCAGAAGAACAAAAAATCACTGAAAAGGTCGCCTCTTTTGGATTTGAAATTTCTTCCTCAACCGAAGCTCAGTTGTTTAACAAACGCCACTTTGGATTGATAACTAGGAGGTGAACCATCTGCTTATGCTGACTCCCTGTTGATTTTTGGAGCGCGATTGTGCTGCCAACTGTGACTAACTCTGCAGAATATCGACACACACATGAGTGTGACATAAGGAGAGGGGGCAGCGAGTACAAGATGCAAACAGTATTCATTTCCTTAAGAGAAACCCAGATAAAAGGTTTAAAACAGTTACTGAAGTACGCTAACTCTCGGTAAAGGCAATGTATTTACAGCTCTCTGGTAAGTGTCTGACACCCCTTTGCCAAGTTGCTATTCACTGCACCATGGTGTCCGTAAGCTTTCACATTGAGAGCTCCAAGTTGTTGGCTATCAGTTGGAAGCTAATGGTGCTGTAATTGGCTGTGCATAATATTCATCATCCTTCATTATGCACATAGCTCAGAGGAGAGCCATTGGCCTAGCAGGGTAACCTGTGGGGCCATGTGTATTGGGAATGTCCGTATATTGCCTAGTGAGCTTTGCTCTGAATCAGGAAGTTGTGGGTTTGAGTGCCACTCGTGGATTTGAGCACTTAGCCAACATGCCCTTGGGATGCCTCTGATCATCCAGTGCCCTGAGAGAGTAAAAGAACAGGTTTGTATTTGTTGACGTCCCACTGGATTATTTCAGGGCCAGTAAAAGAGAGAACAAAATTTGTCCAAGTTGTTCAGGTAGCAAGAGGAGATAAACAGTTAAGTTTCAGTGATCTTCTGCCCTGACTCCTGTTAAACGTTTCCTTCTGGTGATGGTTGGAAATTTTTAAAAATCCACAGTCAGAAACCACTGACAATTGTGTTTTTATGCAGAAGCCAATTAAAGAAAAAAAGTTCAGTGCAAATTATGAGTTTGGTATTTTGCATAACTGCTGGAGTGGTGCTCACTGTCAGCAACCTTTCCTACGAAGTAACTGGTGTTTCTAGTGCCCATTGAAGGATATCAATTCCAGTGTAACACTGTGTGCTGCACTTTCCTGCAGAACTGTGTCTGATATGGAGCGTTGGCATTTTCAATTTCCAACCCTTGGTTCAGTTTGTTGCAGCCTATAAGAACCCAATTCCAATGTTTCCAAAATTTCACTCGGTGACTTAACAAATGTGTTCGTTTGCAGATAAGCCACTTTCCCCCAAGTCTCTCAAAGGATTCGAGACACCTTCAGTCACCAAGAATTATTACAGTTTGGTAAGTGCCTTGTTGTTTTTTAATCTTTGTTTGCATCGTGATAAATCTGTCTAATAAAATATTGCCCGTGAAATAAATTGGCCAGTAAACAGCTTGCAAAAATAATAAGTCCTTTTTAAAATCAGAATAGTCGACCAAACCTTTTTGATGATCCTTAATTTTTAAAAATAAATTCACTCCATTGGAAAAGCCTTTTTAGCCCAACTCACTCTCATATTCTGTATCAAAGCTCTGACTTTGCCTGATTAGCCGCAGAGGGTCTTCACAGAGCAGGAACATTCTAAACATCTGACAGCATAGGTTTTGTGCAGAACTCCACCCCGAATCTTAGCTTCTACCTTATTGACATTAATGTGCAATGTGGCCCGTGGCCTGCTTTTAGAATCTCTCTATCACAAAGCAAAAGAGGGCGGATTGGAGAAGCTCAAGTTTACAATATAATTTTTCTTTAAGGAAAGACTTGGATTTCTGCAAAGCCTTTCACTACCTCAGGACCTTACAAAGTGCTTTACAGCCCAATGGATTGCTTTTGAAGTGTAGTCAGTGTCATAATAGAGCATTAATTTGCGCACAGCAAGCTCCCATAGGCAGCAATGTGATAATGACCAGATAAACTGTTTTAGTGATATTAATTGAGGTATAAATATTGCTTTAGGGATGTTAATTGAGGTATACATACTGGCTGGGACAGCAGTGAGAACTCCCCTGTGTTCAAGTGTATGTTAAATACAGTATATTAAAGTCCTGTAGCAATGGTTCCTTGTTTAATATCTTGTAGTAAGGGGATCACATTCTGATGTCCAGGGTGCTGCCTTTTGAATGAGACGTTAAACTGAGGCCCCACCTGCCTGTTTGGTGTGGGTGTCAAAGATCCCACGGCCTGATTTTTAAAAGAGAACAGGGGAGTTATCCCAGGTGTCCTGGTTAATATTTATCCCTCAATCAACATCACAGAAAGAAACATTATCTGGTCATTAGTACACTGCTGTTTGTGGGATCTTGCTGTGTGCAAATTGGCTGCTGCGTTTTCTACATTACGACAGTGATTATACTTCAGAAAGGTAATCTGTTGGCTGTGAGGTGCGTTGGGACAGTCTGTGTTTGTCTAGCCGGATATCGTGCTTTCCGGTTTTGAGCTGCCTGGAGTTAACAATGTTGAAATTTTGGTGGGATTTTTATTTTTATGCTGACAGGAACATGGTACACTGTCTGAAATAGACTAAAACCGCTCCTGCAATTCGTTTGCTGTACCAGGTTTGGAGTAATAAAATATAGTGAATTAGCGGAAGACCAGTTATGATTTGTAATTCACAGCTCACCTGAGCTCTCAGCAACTACATGAAGAAGAGGCTTTGAAAAAACAGGCAACATTTCTAAATACTGTGCGGTACACTGAATGGAAGCAGTCCAATCTTCTTGTTCCCTTGGTAACAAATTGACATCTTGAACTTTACTCCTTGAGGAGGGAGCTTAATTTGGAATGTGTAAGCTATACATAAATGTAGCTTTCTCCTGAACAGCCTTCAGCAGGTGCACCCTACGGTTATTCACATATGTTTGGAAGGAGAGCAGACAAATTTTAAAGATATTACCCATCAAAAAATACAATGGAGTAACGTCCTGCAGCTTCAGAATTCTCCAAGATGCTTCACTGCCCCAACCCCACCTGCTTATACACAATGCCACGCAAACAAACTACACTTGAGTCTGGTATCTCGCGTCAATGGGACTTAGAGCTGTTTTGGATTCCCGAGGGGAAGTGGACTGGTTCGTGTGAGTGAGCAGCATTTTCATTTACTGATAGAAGGGATGAGGGGAACTGGAATTAGAAGCATTGAACCTGACAGTACAGGAGGTGTCTGTTCAGCCCATCATGCCTGTGCCAGCTCTTTCCCCATTGCCCATCACATTTATTTCCTTGTTACATATTTATCCAATTCCCTTTTTAAAGTTATTATTGAATCTGCTTTTCCGGCAGCACATTCCGGATCACCAAAACTCGCTTTGTAAGAAGATTTCCCCTTAGCTCCCCTCTGGCTGGTTGCTAGTACTGATTACTGACCGTCACCATTATTGTTCACTGCAATCTCCTGGACGTTGTCCCCTCACACTCTTAGCTTGAAAAGGAATTTCCTAGAGTGTTTCTCAATTGTTTTATTCTCCCTCCCTGGAGATTTTCTGACTGGGGAGCGTGGATGGTGTCCGCAAGCTGCACCATCTCTGGATGGGATGGTTGGTCTCTACCTTTCCTCCTCTCAGCCTTTAGGAATAGTTCCTGCCTTTGAGTTGAAATCTCGAAGCAGCCGCACCTGCCATTGGCGCTCTGCACTTCACAGGAGCTGGGTCAGTATCCCTGAGAACAGCAGCCACGAACCCTCTGTGAAGCAATAAAGACTCTGAGATTTTTTTCAAACCATTTCTAGAAAAAAAAACCTTTTTTAAAATTATTTGCTCAAAATAATTTGCAGATTTCCTGATTTATGACAATATTGGACAATGACTTTTGACCATCTCTTACTGAGTTCTCTCTAATGATATGCTGCACATTTCTAACTCTTGCTTAAGAACATAGGAGCAGGAGTAGGCCATTCAGCCCATCGAACCTGCTCTGCCATTCAATTAGTTCTTGGCTGACCATCTACCCCAACTCCACTTTTCCCCACTATCTCCATTTCCCTTGATGTCATTAGTATCCAGAAAACTATCGATTTCTGTCTTGAACATGCTCAGTGATTGGGTTTCCACAGCCCTCAGGGGTAGAGAATTCCAAAGGAATTCCTCTGCACCTCTGGCTGACAGTTCCCTTATTCTCTCTTGCTTTCTCTCTGAATGCATTTCCTAACCTCAGTGCTGTGCTCTCTGAATTCTGCCTGCAATGATGATCATTGTGACTTGATGAAGAATCTCTTATTAGTGATCCATGTGGAGTGATATCAAAATTCTCAATCACAGAATCACAGAATTGTTACAGTGCAGAAGGAGGCCTTTCAGCCCATTGTGTCTGCACCGGCTCTCCGAGCATTTTAACTTAGTGCCAATCACCTGCACATTGTTTCTTTTTAAATAATCATCCAACGTCCTCTTGAATACCTCAATTGAACCTGCCTCCACCACACTTCCAGGCAGTGCGTTCCAAACCCTAACTACTCGCTGTGTGAAAAAGTTTTTTCTCACCTCACATTTGCTTCTTTTGCAAATCACTTTAAATCTGTACCCTCTCCTCCTTGATCCATTTACGAGTGGGAACAGCTCCTCCCTATCTACTCTGTCCAGCCCCCTCATGATTTTGAGCATCTCTTATCAAATCTTCTCTTAGCCTTCTCCTCTCCAAAGAGAGCAGTCCTAAGCTCTCCAATCTTTCCTCATAGTTGAAGTTTCTCATCCCTGGAACAATTTTTGTAAACCTCTTCTGCACTCTCTCCAGTGTGTTCACATCCTTCCTATAGTGTGGCGCCCAGTACACAATATTCCAGCTGAGGTCTAACCAGTGTCTTATATAAATTCAGCATACCCTCCCTGCTCTTGTACTCTGTGCCTCCATTAATGAAGCCTAGAATACTATATGCTTTAGTAACAACTCTACCTGTCCTGCCACCTTTATTGACTTATGTACATATACACCCAAGTCTCTCTGCTCCTGCACCCCCTTTGGAATAGTATCCTATATTTTATACTGTCTCTCCATGTTCTCTGTACCAAAGTGCATCACCTCACACTTCCCCGCATTGAACTTCATCTGCCACCTATCTGCCCACTCCACCAATGTCAATGTCCTCCTCACAGTTTACAATTCTCCCAAGTTTTGTGTCATCCGCGAACTTTGAAATTGTCCCCTGCTCATCAAGATCTAGATCATTTATATATCAGGAAAAGCAAGGGTCCCAGTATCGACCCCTGGGGAACTCCACTACAAACCTTCTTCCAGCCTGAAAAATACCCATTAACCATTACTCTGTTTCCAATCCCTCAGCCAATTTTATATCCACTTTGCTACTGTCCCTTTTATTCCATGACCTATAACTTCCCTCACAAGTCTGTTGTGTGGCACTGTATCGAACGCCTTTTGGGAGCCCATATACACCACATCAACAGCCTTGCCCTCATCAACCATCTCTGTTACCTCTTCAAAAAACTCCAAGTTAGTTAGACATGATTTCCTTTAACAAATCCATGCTGTCTCTCCCAAATCAATCCACATTTTTCCATGTGACTATTAACTCTATCCAAAATAATTGTTTCTAGAAGTTTCCCCACCACCGGAGCTAAACTGACTGGTCTGTAATACAGGGCAGATCTTTACAAACTTTTTTGAACAAGAGCGTAATGTTTACAGTTCTCCAGTCCTCCGGCACCTCCCCAGAATCCAGGGAACATTGAAAGATTATTGCCAGTGCCTCTGCAATTTCCACTCTCACTTCCTCAATGAAGTGGGTCATGCTCTCGCCTCACCTCCGAAGGCTCTGGGTTCAAGTCTTCCTGCAGAGACTTGAACACAAAATATGAAGATAGGAGCAGGAGGAGGCCATTCAACCCTTCAAACCTGTTCTACCATTCAGTGAGGTCATGGCTGATCTGTGACCTATCCGCCTACCCACCTTTATCCCATATCCCTTAATACCTTGATTTAATAAAAATCTATCAGTCACAGATTTAAAATTAGCAATTAGTCCAAATGCAGCAAGAACTGGATAATCTCCAGGCTTGGGCTGACAAGTATCAAGTAACACTTGTGTCATACAAGTGCCAGGCAATGACCATCTTCAGCAAGAGAGAATCTAACCATCATCTCTTAACATTCAATGGCATTACCATTACTGAATCCCCCACTATGAACATCCTGGGGGTTACCGTTGATCAGAAACTGAGCTGGACTAGCCATATAAATACTGTGGCTACAAGAGTCAGAGGGTAGGAATCCTGCGACGAGTAACTCACCTCCTGACTCCTCAAAGCCTGTCCACCATCTACAAGGCACAACTTCGGAGTGTAATGGAATACTCCCCACTTACCTGGATAAGTGCAGCTCCAACAACACTCAAGAAGCTTGACACCATCCAGGACAAACCAACCACTTTATTGGCACCCAATCCACAAACATACTCTCCTCCACCATGCACAGTGGCAGCAGTGTGTACCATCTACGAGACGCACTGCAGGAATTCACCAAGGCTCCTTAGACAGCACCTTCCAAACCCACAACCACTACCATCTAGAAGGACAAGAGCAGCAGATAGATGGGAACACCACCACCTGGAAGTTCCCCTCCAAGTCACTCACTATCCTGACTTGGAAATATATTACCGTTCCTTCACTGTCGCTGGGTCAAAATCCTGGAATCCCCTCCCTAACAGCACTGTGGGTGTACCTACATTCTCGGGTGGACATAAAAGATTGCAGAGCCCTATTTTAAACAAGGGCTGGGAAGTCTCCCTGTTGTTCAGACCAATATTTATCCCTCAACCAACATCACCGGAAAAAAAATTAACAAATTTCAATGTATGGGAACTTTGTGTAAATTGGCTGTAGTGTTTCCAATGCTGTAACAGCAGCAACACTTCAAAAAGCACTTAATTGGCTGTGAAGCACATTGGGACATCCCACATTTGTTCCTGATATCTGTATTTTAATCGTTCTCTCCAAACAATGGAATAATGGAGGCCTCCAGCTCCGCTGAACAATTAATTTTAGACGTGAGACTGTTCACCTTTTTCTCTCCTGTATTGTCAAACTGGCTGTTCTGGTTAGAAATTATAAAAGAGACTTGCATTTATATAGCGCTTTTCATGACCACCAGCCATCTCAAAACGCTTTACAGCGAATGAAGTGTAGACACTGTTGTAATATAGAAAACTCAGTGACAGTACTGACGTGCAGGTTTGAAATATTCCCAGTTGATTTTTTTTCGAACTGTTGGGTATTATATAGAAATCTCAATGCCCCACAGCCCAGTTACTGAATGAAGTTATCATGTTGGAGACAGGGTTACAGAGTCTGGCAGTCACCTTATCAGTGGCAGAATGTCACACTGAGCTCACTTGCTGCTTCTGTGTTTAAATCTGCAGATATTCTTAGAACAGCTTGTGAATGTCTGGCATCCCTCAGCGAGTCTCCCGGGCAATAATATCAACTTTTAAAATAAAGCTTCGTCTCTGCACACACAGGCTGTATTGCGGGTGGTGGCGGTGGGAATGGAGAGGAGAAGGAATATTCCAGAAACTTCCCGATCGTGCAGCCAAATGTCAATTTCTCTTGCGCTCTCCACTGAGAGTTCAATCTCGTCCGTGCCAGAGCTGCAAACTGATCACGTTCAGGGCTAGTCAGAAACTGAGCCCAACTATTTCGCCGGGATCTCTCTGCATTGCCAGCTTTATAAAGCTGAAGGCCACTGCTTCAATCGGAAACTGTGTCGCCCCAATGTTTGATAAATGCATTCACTCGATCAGTAATGTAACATTTTCCAATTGCGCAGGGGCACAGTTGCTGGGGAATTTGCAAATTTAATCAAGCTTTCAGATTTTCCTTGCACCACATTCTCATTTCATTTCATTTCATTTTTTTATTGCTACTTGAAAGATCTGGAATGTATTCTTGTTACAGGGCACATCAGTAGTTGAACAGCGAGCACCTGTACAAGCACGATGAATCAAATGGCCACCCCTTGAGCTGTAACTTTTGTAATGCCAAATCATGTTAACCTGCAAGGACTGTTGCAATAATTTGAGGCTTGTGTCTTATTTCACAAGTGATGTGCAAACTCTTTTCTATAATCTGTTTCCCAGAGTTTAAATAGTATGCTTAGTTTTGGGGAAAGGGGAAGAGAATACAATGTATTTGTGGCATTTGAAGGGCTATGAGGAAAGAGGAGGGGGAGTGGGGCTAATTGGATAGCTCTTTCAAAGAACCAGCGCAGGAATGATGGGCCGAATGGCCTCTTCTCTATGCTTTAAGATTTTATGTTCGTCAAAATTAAGAGCCTATACACGAATCTATCTTCTTTGGAAGTGCCGATGAGTTAAAGCATAATAATGTAAATAGCATGGGTGAACATTAAGTAATTTTCTCAATTTCTAGTCAGCAAGAATGCAGAAAGGGGGAGGAAACTATTATTCTGAAAGGTAATGCAGCTGAGTAACTTCAACTGTATTGAGTTTAGTTTGTACTTGAAAATGAAATGAACTGTGGCTATGTTAACATTTTATATTTGTCTTTTTCTTCCCAAAGGTTATACAGAATATTTTGGACAATGAACGAGATTATGCAAAAGAGCTACAGGTTTTACTCAGCACATACCTGAGGCCATTGCAGGCCAATGACAAGTTAGTATCCAAACTTGCACTAAGTCCCTTTCCCCTGTCATCCCAGTGCTCACTGACCTATTTTGGCTCTCAATGTAGCAATGCCTTGATTTTAAATTCTCATTCTCTTTTTCAAATCCCTCCATGTCATTTTCCCTCCCTATCTTTAACCCCTTCTAGCCCCGCAACCCTCCAAGATGTCTGTGCTCCTCCAATTCTGGCCTCTTGTGCATCCACCATTTTCTTTGCTCCATTGTTGTTTGCCCTGCCTTCAGCTGTCTGGGCCCTAAGTTCCCTCCCTAAACCCCTCCGCTTCCCTCTCCTTTATGACACTGATAAAAATCTACCTCTGACAAGGTTTAAGTCAATTGTGCTAGCGTCTATATGAAGCACCTTGAGACATTTCAGTACGTTAAAGGTGCTATCTATATGCAAGTTGTTGTTGTAAGACAGTCTTGTGTTTCAAATGTTGAGAATCCCTGGTGTTGATGTGTATTAAATGGTGTGATTTTTCAGTTTGATTAATCATGATTCGATGCAAGTCCGAAGGCAATGGGGAATATCCAACAGCATAACACCTAATTTCTGATTCATATTAGCACCTCTATCACACATGGGCTTAATTTGAATTTTAAAAAATTACTTCTTGGTACATGGGATGTGAGTGTTTTTGACTAGACCAGCATGTATTACCCAGGTCCAATTGTCCTAGAAAAGATGGTGGTGAACCATCTTCTCGAGCCATGTCCATGTCATATTGGTACACCCACAGTGCTACTTTTCTGTAATGGTTTGATACAACTGAGTGGCCATTTCAGAGGGCAGTTAGGGTCATATTGCTGTCGGTCTGGAGTCACATGTAGGCCAGACAAGAGCAGGATGACAGATTTCCTTCCCTCAAGGACATTGATGAATAGTTGGGCTTCATAGTCACCATTACTGAGACTAACCTTTTAGTCCAGATTTATTAATCAGTTGAATTTAAATTCCACCATTTGCCGTGGTGGGATTGGAACTCTTGCCTGCAGAGCATTAGTCCAGGCCTCTGGTTTGCTAGTCTGGTACTATTACACAAGGCTACCGACTGGATCAAAGCTCAAATCATTCACGTGGTTATCTGAGTTTTGTTGTTGTGATTGTCCATGGGGTTATTGTCCCTGCTCAACTCACTCCATCGCTCTGGAGTATTTGTTGCAATAACCATGCAGCCTCATCAATGACCTCCCTTCCAACTCTCCCATTTTATGGCTCTCCTTTCAAATAGTCCCACTCCTATCCTATCTTTCAGTGCACTCTCCTGCTGCAGAGATCCTCAAGAGTCTGTCCTCGTGTCCCTCCTATTCCAACAGTACATGCTGGTCCCTGTGTCACAGTGTACAGTAGTGCACTGGACCAATAATAAAGAGAAGGTAGACAGTTTAAGAATTTAAATTCAGTTAGTCTGGAAATTAAAACCTGGTCTAGGTAAAGGTGACCCATAAGGCTGCCAGTTGTTGTAAAAACACAACATGTTCACTAATGTCCTTCAGGGAAGGAAATCTGCCATCCTTACCTGGTCTGGACCGATATGTGACTCCAGACCCACACTAACGTGGTGACCCTTAACTGCCCTCTAGTGGCTCAGCAAGACACTCACTTGTAACAAACTGAAAAGAATACAGACCACACTAATTCAAACTGTCTCAGCACCGCCATCTCAAGGCAACTGAGGATAGGTAATAAATGCTGGCCTTGCCAGTGATGTCCACTTCTTGAGAAATTGCCCAGCTCAGCTCCTCAGCGCCTTATCCATACTTGTAGCATCTCTAACTCAATTCCTTCAGTCCTCGGCATGCTGGCCTCCCCCTTCCCATCTTTAAACTCCAATGCGTTCTGTCCAACCATCTCTTCCATGATCACAAGCTCACATCGAATCAACTGGGCAGATATTCCCCAAGACATGATCAAGGCTGTTTCTTGGGGAACACTCCCAAACTTTTTGGTTTGCCTCAGTTTGGGTTCTACCAGGGCCACTCAGCTCCTGACCTCATTACAGACTTGGTTCAAACATGGACAAAAGAGCTGAACTCTCGAGGTGAGGTGGGAGTGACTGCCCTTGACATCAAGGCTGTATTTGACCGAGTGTGGCATCAAGGAGCTCTAGCAAAACTGGAGTCAGTGGGAATCAGGGGGAAAACTCTCCACTGGTTGGAGTCATACCTAGCACAAAGGAAGATGGTTGTGGTTGTTGGAGGTCAGTCATCTCAGCTCCAGGACATCACTGCAGGAGTTCCTCAGGGTAGTGTCCGAGACACAACCATCTTCAGCTGCTTCATTAATGACCTTCCTTCCATCATAAGGTCAGAAATGGGAATGTTCGCTTATCACCATTCGCGACTCCTCAGATGTTGAAGCAATCCATGTCCAAATGCAGCAAGATCTGGACAATATCCAGGCTTGGGCTGACAAGTGCCAAGTAACATTAACACCATACAAGTGCCAGGCAATGACCATCTCCAACGAGAGAATCTAACCATTGCCCCTTGATATTCAATGGCATTACCATCGCTGAATCCCCCATTATCAACATCCTGGGGGTTACCATTGACCAGAAACTGAACTGGACTAGCCATATAAATACTGTGGCTACAAGAGCAGGTCAGAGGCTAGGAATCCTGCGGCAAGTAACTTCTCTCCTGACTCCCCAAAGCCTGTCCACCGTCTACAAAGCACAAGTCAGGAGTGTGATGGAATACTCCCCACTTGCCTGGATGTGTGCAGCTCCCACAACACTCAAGAAACTTGATAACATCCAGGGCAAAGCAGCCCCGCTTGATTGGCACCCCATCCACAAACATTCACTCCCTCCACCACCGACGCACAGTAGCAGCAGTGTGTACCATCTACAAGATGCATTGCAGCAATTCACCAAGGCTCCTTAGACAGCACCTTCCAAACCCACGACCAGTACTATCTAGAAGGACGAGGGCAGCAGATAGATGGGAACACCACCACCTGGAAGTTCCCTTCCAAGCCACTCACCATCCTGACTTGGAAATATATCGGCCGTTCCTTCAGTGTCGCTGGGTCAAAATCCTGGCACTCCCTCCCTAACAGCACTGTGGGTGTACCTACACCACATGGACTGCAGCGGTTCAAGCAGGCAGCTCACCACCACCTTCTCAAGGGCAATTAGGGATGGGCAATAAATGCTGGTCCAGCCAGTGAAGCCCACATCCCGTGAGTGAATAAAGAAGCTCTCTGGGAGACCCCTTATTTTTAAACAGTGACTCCTTAGTTCTAGACTGGGATGGAAGCTGTGTTGAGAATCAAAAGCAGAGAAAAGGCTCATCAAATCTTACAGCAGAGAAGTCTGTCATTTGGCCATTCATGCTTGTGCCGCCTCTTTCAAAGATCTGTCCAGTTAGCCCCACTCCCCCGGCTCTTTCCCCATTGCCTTGTCAGTTTCCCCTTTTCAAGGAATGAGCCAATTCTCATTTTGAAAGTTATTGAATCTGCTTCTGCGATCCATTCAGGCAGTGTGTCCCAGATCACCAAGGCTTCTCTCCTCTTCTTGCCTCTGGTTCTTTTTGCCAATTATCTTAAATTTGTGTTCCCTGGTACCCAACCGTTTTGTCACTGGAAACTGTTTCCCCTTATTTACCCTATCAAAACCCTCCCTGATATTGAATACCTCTGTGCTTACCCTTCTCTGCTCCAAGGAGAAGAATCCCAGCTGAAGTCCCTCATCCCAGATTTGTCCTTTTTAGGAAGTAATTTTAGTCGAGGAATTGAATTGATTGTTTAATGAACGTTCTCCCCGATCAATCATTTTGTCTTCACGCTTTCTTGGCTTTTGTTTCCAGATTATCTGTTGCTGACGTTGGTGCGTTAAAAGGGAACTTGGAGGAAATCTGTTCGTTTCAGCAAACCCTTTACCAGACTTTGGAGGAATGTACAAAGTAGGTTAACATGGCCTCTTGAACTTCACTGGAACTCCCCAGTACCATTTCTCTTGAGATTTTTTGCTGGGGGTGGGGGTACTAATTTATTTTTAGCTTGGCTCTACAGTCTGCCCTTGCCTGTGTGTTAGGGCCTCCAGTTTCTCTCTTCCTGTGTCTAGGTGTGTAGGTCTGTCTGTCTGCATGTTCTTCCCAACTCAAACCCCTTTGCTCCAGCAGTCCACCTCATCCAGTTCCAGCATCAGACAAACCTGCCCCTTACCTGACAGGTGGCAGTGTGCAGATGCATGTCCAGAATCAGCTGCTGTGAATTCTTCTGTTCTTTTTATAAGTGTCATCAGAGAACTGTCTGGAAAGCTGTTACCACAGCACCGGGTTTCAAGGACCAAACGCGATATATCAATTCATCTTCTATCCTGGTAGTCGTATAATTCAACAAGAATGGAGTTATTGACTTATCACAGTGACCAATCTCTATCATTGAGTCTACAACAGAGCCACACATAGGGCTGGATTTCATGGGCTACCACAGTTCCCATCGTCCCCACCCACTTACCCCACAAACGGCTTAAAAAGTCAGTGGTGAGTCCACCCACGATCCTGAGGGCTGCCCTGTAGTTGTTTAGAACTGGGAGCAGCTCTAATTACTTTAAGGCAAGTCTTTCACCTCGATCATGGGAGGAAGTTCTGCCTTTGAGAGCTGTCGACCAATCTGTCCCAGCAGCGCCAGCCAGGAGCAGCAGCCATTGTTGGGATGACAGGCAGTCCCACCGTTTTAATAGAATCCAAAAGTATTGGTGAAGCTGAAACGAAAGCAGAGTTTTTCTTCATTGACTTGTTCAGTCTCACACCTTTCCTCCCACTCAGCCCAGTGTCCCAGCTATCCCCTATTTATTTGTGCTTAAAGATAATTAATACCCATCACTTGTTTCTCATGTCTTGTCAATTACATTGTTAATGTTATTAACACACCATGCCAGGGAGTCTGGGTAAGTCTGTGGCCTTCCAACCTGTCCATGGAGGGGGTGGGGGCTGAGGGCCGCTGGGTTCATGAGGAAGGAGAAGGGTTAAGGGGGGCTGGGGTGTGACCTTGCAGGCAGGGTGCCTCCGATGGGCCCAGGGGTCCTGCAGAGGAGGTTCCTGCCTCTGGCCTGAGATGTGGCCAGGCTTCCCACAAAGCATAGGCCACCCTCTGCCGTGGGTAAAATGCCAGTGGCAATGGGACAGGCCCCTCAGTGACCATTAATTGACCAGGTGGGGAGTGGGCAGGTAAGCGACAGGAAGGCCACCCTCTGGGTTTTAAACCCACCGGTGGGGAGGGTAAAATCCAAACCATGAGGTGAGGAAAACCCCATCTTTGTCACCTGGTCCCTCGAAACTCCCAACAAATAGAATCAGAATGATCCAGTGCAGGAGATGATTCAGCCAATTGGGTCTATAGCGGCTCTGTAAAAGAGCTATCCACTTGATCCCACAGTCCCCTCCTCCCCTCCCCAAACTTTCCGCCCCCTGCTACTTTCTCCCCTTCAAGCTTTTATCCAATTTCACTATTGAACATTATTCTTAAATCTGCTTCTGCTGCCCTTCCAGACGACACATTCCACATCACAAACTCACTGCATAAAAAGCCTTTCCCTACCTCACGTCTGTTTCTTTGGCCAATCACCTTAAAGCTGTGACCTCAGGTTACCAACGCTCCTGCCCGTAGTATCTGATCCACGCAGAGCAGGAAACTCCCAGGACCAACCCCGGCCCTTCTTGTATTCAGTGAGCTGATCGACAGCAAGGTTCAAATTGGACCCAACACTCTCCACCCTCTCCCCAACACTCTCCACCCTCTCCCCAACACTCTCCACCCTCTCCCCAACATTCTCCACCCTCTCCCCCTCCCCCACAACTGAATTTCACGAAGAAGCAAAAGTCAGGGTCTCTCTCTCTACCTCTCTCTCTCTACCTCTACCTACCTCTACCTCTCTCTCTCTCTCTCTCTCTCTCTCTCTCTACCTCTCTCTCTAACTCTACCTACCTCTACCTCTCTCTCTCTCTCTCCACCTCTCTCTACCTCTCTCTCTCTCTCTTCACCTCTCTCTCCATCTCTCTCTCTCCACCTCTCTCTCTCTCCACACCTCTCTTTCTCTCTCTCTACCTCTACCTCTCTCTCTACCTCTACCTCTCTCTCTCTCTACCCCTCTCTCTCTCTACCTCTACCTACCTCTACCTCTCTCTCTCTCTACCCCTCTCTCTCTCTCTCCACCTCTCTCTACCTCTCTCTCTCTCTCCACCTCTCTCTCTCTCCACACCTCTCTTTCTCCCTCTCTACCTCTACCTCCCTCTCTACCTCAACCTCTCTCTCTCTCTACCTCTTTCTCTCTCTACCCCCTCCCTCTCTGCCCCTCTCTCTCTTTCTACCCCTCTCTACCCCTCTCTCTCTCTCTCTCTCTCCTATCTATCTATCTCTCTCTGATTTATCTCTCTCTCTATCTCTATGTATGCCTAACCACAGAGCTAAGCAATAGCCTTGTTAATGACTAGATGGAGCTCTTTAATCCAACCTTCAACAATGTGAGTCAGTGTTTGGACTGCACCACAGCTTAGCCTGGATGGTCTTGGTGACCCCTCCACTGACGAGGGGGGCTGCACAAAGGCCTTGGCTAATCTGGAAATATTTTAAAAGGGCCACTGTTGCCGTAGGAGATCAGAGCCTAGTGGATGAGCAGTGGGGTCTATGATGAGAGAGTGGTTCCTGCTGGATGTTTTCTCCTGTCCATAGACCCTCAACTATTACTCCTCAGCCTGGTGGGTTTAACCTTATGGGATGGTTTGAGGGCAGGTGCTTACCGCTGGTTGAATAAGGGCAGGTTTTGCTTGGAGCAGACCTTCTCCTGTAGTTTGCCTGTTGCAATTACCCTTGAATTAGTGTTCTTGTCACATCACCCGTCAATACTTGACCTACAGGAAGAGCCAATGCTGCTGCTAGCAAACCGAATTCTACAAGTCTGCACTTGAATAACCCCAGTATCGCAGAACTGAAAACTACTAGGGATTCCATTGTCTGATTGGCACCCAGTCCTTTGTATTGGATGTTGGGTAAAGACAGGATCTGGCTGGCTTGTGATGCATCCCTTGGTTCAATATCCCATTCATATTGACAGTAAAGGCTTTCAAAATTATAAGGGCTGCATCTTATGGGAGCACAGCACCACATACAGATCAACGCCCCAGGGAGCAATCAGTGCCTTCAGGAATGGGGGAAGTTAAGAGAGGGAAGGGAGTGGTGAAGTTAGCCGAATGATAACCATCTGTAGGTGACCTGACCAACCCTGCACAATTTTAATTGTCGCATTTCTGTTTGAACGGTTAATGACACACTTGACATACTCGGCTGTGTTTCCTAAGACACAAGCCTCTGTATTTTCTTCCTAGAAGACAGATGGCAGGCTATTTAAGGAGAAGGGACATAGTTAGAACAGATGGCACTGGAAACCAGTTGTGAACTGTTGGTGAATCAGCAGTGAATATTGCAGTGTGTATTTTAGAGTATTAGAGGTTTAGAGGAAAAATAAGAGAAGATGTTGGACAATTAATGCTTGATATTTTATAAAAGGCAATTGAGAATTACCTAAAGGGTTATTTCTCCGCATTCCCTCTCTGATTCTTTTGTCAATTAATTTCAAGCTGTGTCCCTTTGGTTACTGACCTTTCTGTCACTGGAAACAGTTTCTCCTTATTTACTCTGTCAAAACTGTCATGATTTTGAACACCTCTATCAAATCCCTGCTTAACTGCCTCTTGAATCAGAAGGTTACGTGCTTGTGTCCCACCCCAGGACACTGCATTGTGAAATGAGCCGTTTCACATAGTCAGCATTAAAATGAGGCCCCATCTATTTATTCCAGCGCCTCAGGTGGACTCTGATCCAGTACTTCTCCCTCAACCAACGTACAGGGAGTAAGTAAAAAAGCAAAATGTTGCAGATGCTGGAAGTCCTGAAATAATAAGAGAATTCTGGAAGTACTCAGCAGGTCAGACAGCCTCTGTCGAGAGAGAAACTAGAGTTAACGTTTCAGATCAATGACCCTTCACCAGAACCGCGTTGCAGAATGTGCCATTTCACCAGCTCTCACCACGGACACAGCCTGAGTTTTCCTGGTATTTCCTGTTTATGTTGTAAATAGAGTAAATTCCTTCTTCTGAGATCCTACTGTGCACACAATGGCTGCTGCCTTTGGCCACAGAGCAGCATAAAGAAATTTATCCACACACTGTGCTTTGATGGAGGTGAGTGTGTAGATGTGAGCCTGTACATGGAGAGTGACTCTTTAGCAAGTGCGGAACAGCGTTCCCTGCTGATGTTTTCAATAAAGCTCTACAATATGGTCACAGACGCAGGAAAATACGGATGTCGTACATCCATTAATGTAAAGGCGTGTGGGTTGTGTGTCAGCTGGGGTCAGGGTCTCCCAAATCCACTGTAACCCTCGGAACTCCATTTGTCGTTGTCTGTCAAAGTCAGGGCCCACAGAAATTAAAGACTATAATGTCTAAGGCCATTGAGAACACTGCTGTCAAAAGACCAACTGCATTGTCATGGAAACGCACCATCTTTATTCTCCAGAGGGCGGTCAATAAGTAGAGCTCCGGATATCCAAGGTGCTTTTCAGCCAATGAAGTACTTTTGAAGTGAAGTCTCTGGGGTAATGTAGCAAATGCAGCAACTAATTTATGCACAGCAAGATCCCACAGACAGCAACAAGACTAATGGCCAATTATATTATCTAGTGATGTTGGCTTAAGGATGGTATTGGCCAGGGCACCAGCAAGAGCTCTTCATGCTCTTCTTAGCAATAGTGCCAGGGGACCTGTCACCTCCACTCAGCGAGGCAGAAGAGGCCTCAGTTTAAGGCCTAATGTGAAAGATGGCGACAGTACAGCTCTCCCTTGGTATTGGTGCTAGCACAGTGCGGCACTTCGACAGTACTGCCCATCCGATGGTGCGGCAATCCTTCATCACTGCCCCCCACCCACCCCCCCCCGTCAGCAGCCCGAACCTCTCCCCTCCCCCACCCCCGTCAGCACCCCGAACCTCTCCCCTCCCCCACCCCCGTCAGCACCCCGAACCTCTCCCCCCCCCCCCCACCCCCGTCAGCACCCCGAACCTCTCCCCCCCCAACCCCGGCAGTGCCGCTCCCTCTCCCCCACCCCCGGCAGCGCCGCTCCCTCTCCCCTCCCCCCGGCAGCACCCCGAACCTCTCCCCTCCCCCCACCCCCGGCGGCGCCACTCCCTCTCCCCCACCCCCAGCAGTGCCGCTCCCTCTCCCCTCCCCCACCCCCGGCAACACTGCTCCCTCTCCCCTCCCCCCACCCCCGGCAGAGCCGCTCCCTCATCACCCCACTGAGACTGGTGGAATAGTGGCTCAAGTCTTTACAGCCGGTGAAATACTTTCTATTCACTGTTGTAACACAGGGAAATGCTGCCATCAATATGTGCACAGCAGGATCCCAAAACAGCAATGAGATCAAATATCGGCTGATCACCTGTTTTAATTATTCAGTTCCTGCCATTCACAGCGGGTAGGAAAGCGTCAGTTTAACCAAAGGAAGGATTGAGTTTGATATTGCTGTTGCAATGGGTTTGCCATTAGGTCTAACTTGTTTAATTGGTTTGATTCTCAGGCTGCCAGATTCCCAGCAGAAAGTCGGTGGCTGCTTCCTTAATCTCTTGCCTCAGATGAAGTCGCTGTACCTCACGTATTGTGCTAACCACCCCTCCGCTGTCAGTGTACTCACAGAACACGGGTAAGATTTGCCCTAAAGGATGGTGGGTTTTGTATTTGCGAGGAAACAACACCTGCAATCCATTTAAACCCCTCGACAAAGTAAAATTTACAATTTCTCTCTTGCAAACTTTTCTGTCAAGCGGATTGTTTATTTCTGTTTAGCTGCACATAACCCCGTACTAACAGATTTAGAACGAGAAAGAGAGGTGTGGAGTTGTGTGTTACAGTGTGTTTAAAAAAAAATCTTTGTGAATGAAATCGTTTCATAATTATTCACAATGGAAAGAAATTAATTGATAAAAACGTCAGGTGATGCCAGTGTTAGTGTGCTGTAGTACTCAAGTGTTTGAACTGTCCAATCCCAACTTGACAATGATGGGTGTTATGACAGAGCAAGATTCAAGAATACAATCAATTTACTTTTACTAGCAGAGCAACTAATTTATACACATCAAAAACATCTAATTTGGCTAAGAAAGAAAGTGTTCAACCCCTTTCTCCAATCTTACATACATTCATTGAGGGGAAGTTTATTTTCACAATAACATAGTTGAAGCAAAAGATTTCCAGCTGTGCAGGAATCGGAAGGTTTTGCAGGCGTGCAGCGTTGATTGAAATGATTTTTATTTTCTGATGTTTATTGAGGCAAGAAGGAGTTTCACATCTAGAGTTCCTTTTGCATCACCGGGAATTCCCAGAACAAATTCACAACTGTTTTAAAGCGCGGTCACATGATCTGGTGTGGTAACCACAGCAACCAATGTTTGCATAGGAAGATCCCATAAATGGTTCTTTTTACGTACGTTGCGCGAGGCGTAACTGTTGGCCAGGATACTGGAAAAACCCCTCTTTCCTTCATGGAATAGTGCCCCCGGGCGTCTCAGGTGGATGAAAAGGTCCAGCCTCACTAGTTTGAAGAAGAGTAGGGGAGTTCCCCCTTGTGCCCTGTGTCAATATTTATCCCCAAACCAACATCCCTGCAACAGATTGACTGGCCGTTAACACATTTCTGTTTGTGGGATCTTGCTTTGCTCAAATTGGCTTCTGCATTTCCTGCGTTACATCAGTGTCTGCGCGTCAAAGTACTCCATTGGCTGTGAAGCGTTTTGGGATATTCTGTGGTCGTGAAAGGTGCTATAGAAATGCAGGTGTTTCTTCATTCTGATCCTCAAGCATCCAGAGTAAGAGGTACCATGGATGCTAGCTGGTTGAACAAAAAGAACAGTGTCCTTGTAATGCTAGCAAGGTAACAATATATTTTTTCAATAAATTGGTGGGATGTGGGCATTGTGAACAAAGTCAGCATTTATTGCTGAATCCTTAACTGCCCTGAGCACACACAGTTTACAGCACAGAAAAAGACCATCTGGCCCACCAAGCCAATACCAGCGTTTGTATTCCCCATGAGCTTATTCCATCCTTCTCCATCTCACTATATCACACGTCCTTCTATTCCTATCTCCCTCGTCTGTTTGCCCAGCTTCCCCCCTTCAATGGATCTCCGCCATTTACCTCAGCTACTCCCTGTGGTAGCGAGTTCCATATCCTCCCCACTCTCTGGACAAAGAAGTTCCTCCTGAATTCCCCACTGGATTTATTCATGACTCCCTCATATTGATGGGGCCTCTAGTTTTGGGTTCCCTCACAAGTTGAAACATCTTCTCTAAACCTTAACAAAAACAGAATTACCTGGAAAAACTCAGCAGGTCTGGCAGCATCGGCAGAGAAGAAAAGAGTTGACGTTTCGAGTCTTCATGACCCTTCGACAGAACTAAGTTCTGTCGAAGGGTCATGAGGACTCGAAACGTCAACTCTTTTCTTCTCCGCCGATGCTGCCAGACCTGCTGAGTTTTTCCAGGTAATTCTGTTTTTGTTTTGGATTTCCAGCATCCGCAGTTTTCTTTGTTTTTGATCTCTAAACCTTACCTCATCAAAACCCTTTCATAGTTTGAAAGAGCTCCGTCAGGCCACTCATTTCTGTGAAAAGAGCCCCAGCCCATTTAATTTTTCAACTGACTGGCTTGCGATCTGGTAGTAATGTGTGTTGGAGTCACATAGTGACCAAAACAGCCAAGGATGGCAGGTTTCCTTCCCCAAGGAGCCAGTCACGTTTTGTGACCTTCCAATAGATTCATTGTCATTAACACAATGCATTACCTGATAGGCTGGGCCTGAACAAACTGAGGCACCTGTTAGACCTTTCCAATGATGCAAAAGATCTAGTGGCCACACCTGGGGACAGAGCAGGTCACTTCTCCCCAATCTCATGCCCAATATTTGTCCTCCAGATACACCATTAAAAACAAGTTGTAACGTTGCTGTTCGTGGGATCTTGCTATGTGCTGACAGATTTCCTACATTGCAACAGTGAATACAGTTCGAAAAATATTTAGTTGGTCGTAAAGCACTTTGGGATGTCCAGAGGTCATGAAAGGGATTCTTTAAATACAAGCTTTCCTTTTATTCTGAGCTTGCTGTTCTTACTGACTGTAAACAGTGGATTGTGTCGGCTTCACTCCAACTGTCAATAATGCTACATTTACACAAATAATAGCTATAGAAAGCATCATAATTATAGAATCATAGAACCGTACAGCCCAGGAACAGGCCATTCAGCCCATCAAGCATGTGCTAGCCCTTTTGTAGAGCAGCCCGGTTAATTTCCTGGCTCTGTCTCCTATTTTCCTGCAATTCTTTCTCCTTCCAAGTATTTATCCAATTCTCGCTGAAGGCATCGATTGACGCTGTGTGGACCAGCCTATTGGGTAGTGCGTTATGTAAATGACAATGAATCTGTTCAGGCTGGTCAGGGAGTTTGGGAGAGAACAAACTGAATTGTCCTCTTCTTGCCAAAGTTGATATCTTTAAAATATTTATCAATTCTACACATTTAACTTGCCTTAATGTTTTGACAGAAGCTTAGAAATAATGGGGACTATAACACCCATAGAGTGGCAGTGATAGACAGATTGACGCTGCGTTCCTATTTACCTACAATGAAATAAAGCCGCAACATTTTTACCCTATGGGGGGATATGGGGAGGCAGGATGGTTGTGTGGGTGGGGGGGGGGGGGGGTGGTAGGATCGGTCATGGGGGGGCGTTGGGTGATCAGTGCAGGTGGGTTGGGTTGGGTGGTCTGTAGGGGAGGGTGGGTGGATGGGAGGGTGGGTGGTCGGGTGTGGGGGGGAGGGTGGGTAGTTGGGTGGGGGGCTGGTTGGGGGGTAGGCAAGGGTTCGGGGTTGTTGGGGGGGTTGGGGTGGTTGGAGGGGTGGGAGGATAGTCAGGGGGATCCAGTGGGGGGGGGCGCTGAAGATGGTAATTGGTGTGGGATGGTAGTTGGAGTGTGTACCTTGGGGTTCCGTGGGGGAGGGGGTGGTAGATCTGGGGGGTAGTCAGGGGTTGGGAGTTGAGGGGTCTCTGTGGGGAGTGTCGGGGGGCAGGGAGGGGAGGTGAGAACTCTTGTTACCTGGGAGTTAGAAATGGTTTTAACTCTTCTGGGTAACTATTCTGCTAAGAGTGTCAGACTATCTGAAGTCTCCGATTTAAATCAGAGATAGTTCCCGGTACAGGATAATTACCCAATGGAAGTTTGAATTTCAATCCTCTGCAGGAAGTGGAATTTTTACAGGACTATTTTTTATATTCCTATTTCCTTGGGTTTTTGACGAAGGATGAAGTTGTATTTTTGAATGAGGCATTTACAATTAGAAATAGTATGAAAATTGGAACTTTTTGGCAGAAGTTATCACTTTTTATTTGGGTCAGACAAACTCTGCTTTTCAAATTGTTGAAGCAAGGGAATTTTCCCTCTCGCTAGTGACCTTAATATGAGACCAATAGAATCGGGTAATGTGATCCCAAAAATTCAGTAAAAGACACAGTAGTTTGACCTATTTCGGCAGTGTGAAGTTGATCCGACAACAGGAAATGGTCAAAGTGCAATGCATCTCGGGATACCAGCACAATACTTCAGTAATACAACGGGATGTTTAATCCATTTTCGGTGGTTGATGATATTTGCTGTACACTAGAGGGCAATGTTGGGCAGTGTGCTCCAGTGTTAGAAGGGCTTCATCTAGATGCTACCATAAGAATATTTTGCTTGATAATCATTTTAATATAAAAAAGATAAACCACTACTTACTTGTCAGCCTCAGTTTTTCAAAATAGTGATTTAAGAGAGTGTCAAGTGGGTGTTTTGTCTGAGCAGAGTAGAGAGTTGGTGACCTGGTTAAGTTGTTTCAGGCTCTCAGAATTGATTGAATTGTGGAACAGTGCAGTAGAAAGAGCATTCGGCCCATCATGCCTATGCTGGCTCTTTGACAGAGCTATCCAATTAGTGCCATTTCTCTGCTCTTTCCTCGTAGACCTGCAAATGTTTTGGCTGTGAATATGTAATTCCCCTTTTAAAAGTTCCTATTGAATCTGCTCCCAACGCCCTTTCAGGCAGCGCCTTCCAGATCACAACAAACTCTCTGTTTTACAAAAACTTTCCTTATTTTCCCCCTGGTTCTTTTGCCAATTATCTTTAAATCTTTACCCTCTGGTTACCAATCCTCCTGCCACAGGAAACAGTTTACTCGAAGGGTGGTGAGTATGTGGAACAGATTACATACACAGGGAGAGTGGAACAAAAGACTTTGCAATAAAAAACTAGAGAGGTTCTCAGCAAATGGGATTCAGGGTCATCATTCAAATCACGGAACAATAGATACATCACAGGAGGAGGTCGCGTGACCCATTCTGTCCGTACTAGCTCTTTGAATGATCTATCCCACTCTTCTCTGCTCTTTCCCCATAGCACTGCAAATTTTATTTTTCAATTATTTGTCTCTTTCCCCTTTTGAAAGTTATTATTGAGTATGCTTCCACTGTCCTTTCAGGCAGCGCATTCCAGATTGTAACAACACATTGGGCTGAATTTTCTGCCTGTTGGGTGGGCAGGAGGACCTGACCCAATCTCCAGGAGGTGGGGAGACGATCCGCGCCGGAGGAATGGGCCCCGCCGCCAATTACAGCCAATTACAGCCCACCCAGTGTGACGTCCGCCAGGAAGCGCTGCGCGCTCCCTGTGCGGGCTGCGGGGGAGGAGGGGGATTCCCTAAATGCGAGAGTGGGCTGTTTCACGCATGCACACGAAAGAGCGCTCATCTCCCTGAGGCTAAGTGCTGTCTCAGGGAGATCGCTGAAAGCTGTTCAAACATTAAAAATAGAAAATTTAAAAAATCATTAACGTGTGCCCCTCATGTGACAATGTCACACGAGATGGGACATGTTCATAAATATCACAGAAACTTTATTAAACCCTACGTGAAACCTCATCCCGCCAGTGGATGAGGTTTCGTGTTTTTTCAGAAGCCCACTGGGCTCCTGGCCGACCCACCAACCTTAAGGTTGGACGGGCAGGGCCTTTAATTGGTTTAATTATCCTGTCAGTGGCCTCAATTGGCCATTGACAGGTCGGCGGGCGGACAGCTGATTTCACTGTCCACCCGCCTTCCTGAATATCTAAATGGGGCGGGATGACCCCCGACATCATCTCGCGTCATTTTCACCCTTTCCCCAACTCGCCAATGGCAAACTTCAGCCCATTCTGTTTATAAAAAAAAAGTTTCCTCATGACACCTCCGGTTATTTTGTCAACTGCCTTCAATCTGTGTCCCTCTGGTTTCCGACCCTCCTGCTGTGGAAAGGTTTCTCCTTATTTACTCTACTATAACACTTCCATTAACCCTCCACTCTTAGGAGCACAATCCCACTTTCTACACATAACTGAAGTCTCTCAAACCCTGGCACCATTCACATAAAAACCCAAAAAGAGGTATCAATCTCAGTTTTGAAACTGTTAATCGAGCCCCAGCATTTTTTGAGAGCTCCAGGTTTCCACTCCCCCCTAATGTGAAGAAACACTTCCTGACATCACCCCTGAATGACCTGGCTCTAACTTTAAGGATCTGCCCCCCGATTCTGTACTCCACCCACCCCAGGCCCCAAATGCTAGAGGAAATAGTTTCCCTGCATCTACTCTAACAAATCGGATCATCTGTCATCCTTCTAAATTCGAGGGAATGCACTCAATCCTCATAATATTAAACTCGTATAGCCCTGGTGTCGTTCTGTAGAACCTACACTGCACTCCCTCTGAGGCTAGACTATCCTTCCTGAGGTACAGTGCCCAGAATTAAACCCACTACTAAGTTACCCATAGTAATCATTTTGTAAACTGGTCTGTGCCTTGCTATAGTATTGTAAAATGTATTCTATCTGTTCTGGCAGTGAGGAGTTGGATAAATTTATGGAAAGCCAAGGAGCAAGCAGTCCCGGGATTCTGATGTTAACGACAAGCCTCAGCAAACCGTTTCTGAGACTGGACAAGTATCCGGCGTTACTCCAGGAACTGGAAAGACACATGGAGGTATAAGGACCAGACTGCCAATGGTGCTGTGCCTGGACAGGAAGGCTTATCATCGTCTGTGTTCGTTTTGTGTTGTAGAACTTAGAGAAGCACAGCAATTGCCAGCGCTGGGTGCCAGCCTACCAGATTCTGAGGGGGGGAAACAAATAAGCATTTCACATAGACCCTGAGTAATGAATTTGGATGAAGAGTCTTCACACACAATGTTAACCTGCCTCCTTTTTCAGGAGCCAGTGCACCTGTTGGGTATTTCCAGCATTTTCTGTTTAAATTTCAGATTTCTAACATTTATAATTTCTCATATAAAAATTGGGGGGATGTGAGCATTGGCCAGCATTTATTGCCCATCCCTAGTTTCCCTGAGGGGTTGGTGTGGGCTGCCTTCTAAACTTCGATGGAACTGAGTGTCTTGCCGGGACATTACAGAGTTGGGTACGAGTCAACTACGTTAGTGTGGGTTTGAAGTTATATGACAGTCCCAGACTGGCAGGTTTCCTTCCCTAAAGGACATTAATGAAGTTTGCACATGCACATGCACAAGCAATCAGCAACCATACTGCCCATTCTATCAAAAATCAAAGATTGTTTATAGCAACCTAATTCACAGGTTATTGTGTATCCTTCATGGTTGCAGGGTTTATTAAGTGTATTGCAAGTCTCTATATCTGTAACACAAGATTGAGATAATGTGTACTGATGACTGATATGAAGAGAGTGGCAATGGTTGGCATTTCCTTTGATATTATGTGGCATAACCTCATTGAGAAGTGGGTTCCTGCTGGCACAGTTTGCATCATCAACGGGTAGAAATTTCAGGTTCCGTTTCAGCAGTGTGTCAAAATTAGCTCCAGCTGCCAGCAGAGAATGTCCTCTATTCTGTCTAACCATTGCCCCATCTTCAATCTTTCCCTGCTAAAGTCTGGTAACATCTGCTGTCTTGCAGTTTACTTCCCCACCTCTGCTGCCATTCCCTGTTTGAAGCCTCTTTATCTTGCGATTGACCTAGTCTCTATGCCAGGATGGAGCCAGCTGGCACACCTGATTTGATCGAGTATTGAATCTCATAGACATAATTCCATGTGGCACTGCTTCCTGTTTGTGTCATGTTCTCCTGTCCAACCACATCCCTGCCTTCTACTCCACTATCTGCAGAGTGAGCATTAGGCCTGGGGGAAACCTGTGACCTGAATTTTGAATCCAGTGCAGTTTCTCCAGTTCTCTTCCACGTTCCCAAAGTCACCAGGGTGAACTTGATCGGACATTTCCCTTCATTGCTGCTACTCCCAGGTGTCTTTTCCTGCACGGTAAACAGTTGCGTCTGATTTGAAGAGTGGTGAGTTCTTTGCTGCCTGAACAGATCTGTGCACCCTGCACCATCTTATCTTGCATTTCTCTGTGATAATCTGCGGCTGCATGTATTTTTGAAAAGTGGTGCAGTGCACCACGAGGTCGACTGTCTGAGCCACTAGCCTGGCCAGTGGTAAGCCAGCAGTAACATCATGACTGCATTTGCATCTCACTGCAACCCTTACCCCGCTCATCCACTTATACAAGGCAGGGAAATGCTGTGGCTGCTCCAGTGTTTAGTAAAGCTGTGATATATTTCGCCTTGCTTCAGTTTTAATGTCAGTCCTGATTTCAGGTCCTAAATTTGAATATGATGACGTTGTGCTAAGTGAGGGAACCAGAGTAACGATAGTTATGTCAAGCTGGGCTATGGTTTATATCATGCTTAGTATTGATTCATTAAAATTTCCACTTCCGACTCACGCAAAGCTTTGAAGGACCACAGTGACCAAGAGGGAACTATGATGATTAATTTTTACGGAATGGGAAACTGATTGGTACCTTGTGTTTAACCAACACCCACCCCACCCCCCCCATGTTCCTTCTCAGTATTTCATGTTAGTTCTCCCTGGAGAGCCAGAACCCAAAAGGCCTTTGCTCAGTTCAACAGTGCCTTCACTAAGTTAGCACACTGTGTCATGTGTGTCATACATTACGTGTGATCTGCTATCACCAGCACATTCACTGTCCTGACTGCTAGAATTAGTCAAAAAATCTTTTACCAGGTTAGGCAGAGAGCCAGATCCTGAACTCTGCTACCAGCACAGCATCCAGTAGTGTTTCATTGCACATCTCAGCTGTAAATGGGAAGTATCCTGAGCTGTGGCGTGTTAACAGTATAGCATTATGTTTTAAATATATTTTTATTCGTTCTCAGAATGTGGGAGTAATTGGCTAGTCCAGCTTTTATTGCCTATCCCTAATTGAGAAGGTGGTGGTGAGCTGGCTTCTTGAACCGCTGAAGCCTTGTGGTGTAGGTACACCCACAGTGTACAAATGATTGGCAGCTCAACATTCTGGGATATAGAATCTTCAGGCAAGACAGGGGAGTGGGTAAAAGAGGAGGAGGCATTACATTATTAGTTAAGGAGTCAGTTACTACAGTAAGGAGAGATGATGTCTTGGAGGGGGCATCGAATGAAGCTTTATGGGTAGAGCTTAGGAATAAAAAAGGGGTAGTCACATTATTAGGTGTTTACTATAGACCCCTAGATAGACCCCCAGTGTGAAATTGAGGAGCAAATATGTGAACAATTTGCGGAGGTTGTAAAAACAATAACAATAGGGTAATTATATTTGGTGATTTCAACTTTCTTAACATTAATTGGGATAGACATAGTGTTAAGGGCTTGGATGGAGTGGATTTCCTGAAATGTGTACAGGAGAACTTTTTAGGTCAATATGTAGAAGGTCCAACAAGGGATGGTGCAGAGCAGGATCTAATTCTGGGGAATGAAGCCGGACAGGTGGCTGAGGTGGTGGTGGGGGAGCATTTTAGTGATAGCGATCACAACATGGTACAGTTTAAGCTTATTATGGACAATGAAATAGACAAGTTGCAAAAAAAAAATTTGGATTGGGGATAGTGGATTTTAGTAAAATAAGGCAGGATCTGGCCAAGGTAGACTGGGAACAGCTACTTGTGGGGAAATCTACAGAGGAGCAGTGGGCGGTGTTCAAAAAGGAAATGGGGAGGGTACAGGCTCAACATGTTCCCTCTAGGGTGATAGGAAGGAGTAACAAGCCCAGAGAACCATGGATGACCAGAAATATTCAGGATACGATGAGAAGGAAAAGAGAGACTTTTAGCAGGTACAAGGGAAGCAAATCAGCAGAGGCATTAGTGGAGTACAGACACTGCAGGGTGGAGCTTAAGAAAGCAATTAGGAGAGCAAAGAGGGGATATGAGAAAGCTCTGGCTGGTAAAAATAGGGAAGATCCCAAGAAACTCTATAAGTAAATCAATGGGAAGAGGATAACTAGGGAAAGGGTAGGGCCCATAAGGGACCAAAGGGACAATCTATGGGTGGAGCCAGAGGACATCGCTGGAGTGTTGAATGAATACTTCACATCCATCTTCACCCAAGAGAATGAGGATGAAGGTGTGGAACTCGGGGAGAGAGACTGTGAGGTTCTTGAGCAAGTTGATATAGGGAGTGACAAGGTATTGGAGGTGTTGGCAGGCTTAAAAGTGGACAAATCTCCAGGTCTGGATGATTTGTGCCCCAGACTGCTGAGGGAGGCAAGGGAGGAGATCGCAGGGGCTCTGACCCAAATCTTTAATTCCTCTCTGGCCACGGGGGAGGAGCCAGAGGACTAGAGAACAGCTAATGTGGTTCCGCTATTTAAGAAGGGTTGTAGAGATAAGCCAGGGAACTGCAGAAAAGTGAGTCTCATGTCAGTGGCAGGGAAACTATTGGAGAAAATTCTGAAGGAGAGAATCTATCTCCACTTGGAGAAGCAAGGTTTGATCAGGGATAGTCAGCATGGCTTTGTCAGAGGGAGGTCATGCCTAACAAATTAGATTGAATTTTTTGAGGAGGTGACCAGGTGTGCAGATGAGGGTAGTGCAGTTGATGTAGTTTATATGGATTTCAGCAAAGCCTTTGACAAGATCCCACATGGGAGACTTATAAAGAAGGCAAAGGCACATGGGATACAGGGTAATTTGATGAGGTGGATTCAAAATTGGCTTAGTTTTAGGAGACAGAGGGTGATGACAGGAGGATGCTTTAGTGACTGGAAGCCAGTGTCCAGTGGCGTACCACAGGGATCTGTGCTGGGTCCCCTATTATTTGTCATTTATATAAACAACACATGACTGTGTATGGGGGGTAAGATTAGTAAGTTTGCAGATGACACAAAGATTGGCCGGGTGGTTAACAGTGAGGTTGAGTGTCTTGGGCTACAGGAAGATATAGAGGGGATGGTCAAATGGGCAGATAAGTGGCAGATGGAATTTAACCCTGAAAAGTGTGAGGTGATACACTTTGGAAGGAGTAATTTGACAAGAAAGTCCTCAATGAACAGCATGACACTAGGAGATTCTGAGGAACAAAAGGACCTTGGCATGTGTGTCCATAGATCTCTGAAGGCAGAGGGGCATGTTAGTGGGGTGGTGAATCAAGCATATGGGACACTTGCCTTTATCAATCGAGGCATAGATTACAAAAGTAGGGAGGTCATGTTGGAGTTGTATAGAACCTTGGTGAGGCCACAGCTGGAGTACTGTGTACAGTTCTGGTCACCACATTATAGGAAGGATGTGATTGCACTGGAGGGGGTGCAGAGGAGATTCATCAGGATGTTGCCTGGGATGAAACATTTAAGTTATGAAGAGAGGTTGGATAGACTTGGTTTGTTTTTCGTTGGAGCAGAGAAGACTGAGGGGCGACCTGATCGAGATGTACAAGATTATGAAGGGCATGGACAGGGTGGATAGGGAGCAGCTGTTCCCCTTAGTTGAAGGGTCAGTCACAAAGGGGACATAAGTTCAAGGTGAGGGGTAGGAGGTTTGGGGGGGGATGTGAGGAAAAACCTTTTTACCCAGAGGGTGGTGATGGTCTGGAATGCGCTGCCTGGGAAGGTGGTGGAGGCGGGTTGCTTCACATCCTTTAAAAAGTACCTGGATGAGCACTTGGCACGTCATAACATTCAAGGCTATGGGCCAAGTGCTAGTAAATGGGATTGGGTAGTTAGGTCAGGTGTTTCTCACGTGTTGGTGCAGATTCGATGGGCCGAAGGGCCTCTTCTGCACTGTGATTCTGTGATTCAGTGCTCATAGGACTTTGGTTCCTGGATTTTTACGCATCAACAGTGAAGGAACAGCGATATATTTATGTATTTCCAAGTAAGAGATGGTGTGTAGCTTGGAGGGGAACTTGCAGGCAGTGGTGTCCCCGTGTACCTACTGCCCTTGTTCTAGGTGATAGAGGTCACTGGTTTGGGAGGTGCTGTTGAAGGAGCCTCTGTTGAGTTGCTGCAGTGCATCTTGAAACCGGCAGTACAGGTTTCTGAATCTGCAGGCTCAAGTGTACTGAAAATGTTTTGTTCCTGGTTCAAAAGACAAGCTGAGTCTGTTTTGAAGGACCTTAATGTACCTTAATTTGATGTTGATGTGGTGCGTTTTCTAATATGGTTTTAATTTCAGCAGTTTGCCAATATTTCGAAAGGAAATTGTGATTGCAATTCTAAAGTGGTTTCACTCACCGTAACAGATTAGACATCCAGCCAGATTAAAGGGATAGGCATGAATTATAAACTTCAAGCAAAATTACATTCATTATGGTCTTACAATCCCCTGAAGAGATGAATTTCCCAAATGACCAACAGAAATAAACCGGAGGACAAGATTTCACTTCTTATGATTTTTTACTGTAAGAAGCAAACTAAAATCAACATAGATCAAACATTAATTAACAAGCAACTAATACATCAAACTTAAGAAAATGGCAAGTTTTGCATTACTAACTAACACATCCAAAACATGAATAATAAAATGCTTTTAGTTAATGCCACGCTTCTGGCAGATATATAGCATTAAAGCACCCACCCCAAACTCATTCCCAACTGTCCAGCAGTTTCATCTCTGCTCACCAAACCTCAAGTGTCCTTCGATATCTGCTTAAGTTTTCATGGTTAAGATTATCATGAGCAAGGCACATCTCGACGACACCTCCTCTCCCTCAGGTCACAACAGTCCTGATGATCCAGAGACTCTGGTTTCTGACCACTTTAAATGACTTAGCCGTCACTGGTAAAACTCTTTACCCCTAGAAATCTTTACTTCCTCCCATCATTTCTTATACACAGAACAGCGACGAAACTCCTTGGGGGAGTTCCAGTTCTTCTCATGCCTGCTTCTCTGCAGCAACTGGCCTTTGTTCTGTGAGATGCTGTGAAAGGTGATAAAACTGCCACTCCACCTCAGTGAGTTTCTGTTTGAGTTCCTCTCCCTTTGGCAATTGGAACACATAGGCATTTCTCTGAACTGAGGTGTTTATCAGGAATTCAAATTACACATTCATTTCCAGAATTCTCTGTTTTACCTTCAGATACAATGTTTTACACTTTAAAATATAATCGTCTCGTAAATTCAACGTTCACGACAAAGTCCTGTAAGTTCAAAGCACTTTTACAAATCTTTTCTTTTCTTTTTGAGGCAAGCTCCACTCCAGAAACCTGAACGCATAATCTGGGCCGACACCCTGTAGTGCAGTACTGAGAGTGTGCTGCGCTGTCAGAGTGTCAGTACTGAGGGAGTGCTGCACTGTCAGGGGGTCAGTACTGAGGGAGCACTGCACTGTCAGGTTCAGTACTGAGGGAGTGCTGCACTGTCAGAGGGTCAGTACTGAAGGAGCAGTGTACTTTCTTGGAGTGTCAGTCCTTGCTCGGTCAGGCCTATATGTGACTCCAAACCCACAATGTGGCTAACTCTGAAATGGCCTAGCAGGCCACTCAGTTATATTCCAGAAGGTAACACATCATCTCCTTCTCAAGGGTAATTAGGATTGGGCAATAAATGCTGGCCCAACTCCTGACTGCACTTCGAAAATAATTCATTTGCGTTGGATCGCTTTGGGAGGTCGAGAGATTGTGAAAAGTGCTACAGAAATGCAAGTTGTTTCTTTAAATATATTTAAAATGCTTAGTTTGAAATTTTCATTTTTGGTTTTCAGGAATCCCATCCTGATTATCCGGACATTTTAAAAGGAATGACATCATTCAAAAATCTAGTGGTAAGTTAGAATATGTTTTTGGAGCCTGGTGTGTCAATCCCCAGAAACTCATTGTCACGCTTGAGAAACTCTCAGCCTCTCGTTACTGAGCAGTCCAAGTGAATTTCTGTGTCTTAACTTATGATCTTGTTGTTTAGCTGGTTTAACGTTTGCAGGTGGATCCCACAATAGGACGAACGCCGCACTGATCTCAGAGGCACGGACATCCTTTCCGAGCTCGGATGACCAATGCTGCACCCCACGCTCTGTCTTTGACCAGTACAGTGGCTTAGTTGGTAGCACTGTCTTGTCTCGGAGTTGGAAGATTGTTGGTTCAAGTTCCACTCCAGAGACTTGAGCACAAATCCAGGCTGACATTCCCGTTGCAACATTGAGGGAGTGCTGCACTGTCGGACGTACAGTCTTTCAGGCAAGATGTCAAACTGAGGCCCCAAAGGACATCATCCCATTCGCACTATTTTGAAGAAGTGCTGGGAAGTTCTCGCCAGTGTCCTGGTCAATAATTATCCCTCAACCAACTTCACAAAATAGATTATCAGATCACTAATCACATATCATTTTCTGATCTTACTCACACAACATTACACAATGACTCTACTTCAACAATACTTACTGGCTGTCTAACCCTTTGGGGCATCCGGAGGTTATGCACTGCTGGTTTTGAGGTGCAATCCAATGCCTTCCAGGTGATTTCCTTTGTTGATGTCAACATTCATCCTAAGTACTTTGTGTGGTCTGTGATCATTCCTAAATCCTTTCCTTTCTCAGTCCCTGCCAGTGAAGACCCTTACTCATGTTAAATCTCTATAGCATTTGTTTAATTTCAACGAGGCTTGTTGCAAGCATGAAGTGCGCTTTACTGCTCCACATTCTGATGTGGCTGCTTGCTTGCTTGAAAACACCAAAATGATTGTGTGAAATTTCCAGGGCCATTTTGGGAACCAGTTCGATGAAGTTGGTCATTTATTTCCTCTTCCCATCAGCACTGAGTACAGGTTGCAGAGATGAGCTCCATTTCCCTTGGTTGCGCTGCCTATTTCAGTTTGATAACTCGCTCACAACAAAAACAGAAACAGAAATACCTGGAAAAACTCAGCAGGTCTGGCAGCATCGGCAGAGAAGAGCACAGTTGACGTTTCGAGTCCTCATGACCCTTCAGCAGAACACATGAGGACTCGAAATGTCATCTGTGCTCTCCTCCGTCGCTGCTGCCAGACCTGCTGAGTTTTTCCAGGTATTTCTGTTATTGTTTTGGATTTCCAGCATCCACAGTTTTTCGTTTTTATTTCAATAACTTGCTCATATTTGTTATATCAAAATCAAGCTTAGGAACGTTATCATATTTAACACCCATAATCATAGAATCTTACAGCATGGAAGGAGGCCATTTGGCTCATTGTGCCCATTTTGGCTGTGTCCAGTTTTGCCCCACCACACTTTTTTCTCCAAAGCCCTTCTAATTAGTCCTCTTCAACTACATGCCCAATTGGCTTTTGAAAATCTCCAAGCTACCTGCTTCCACCAGTCTTTCAGTTAGTCCCTTCCAGGACTTGAACTTCTGTGTGGAGAAATTTCTCCTCGTTTCCCCTCTAGTTCTTCTGCCAATTACTTTAAATCTCTGACTTCTGGTTATTAACCCCATTACCAGAGGAAACCATTTCTCCTTATTAGCTCTATCAAAACCCTCATAAGTTTGAATGGATCCCTTTTTAACCTTCTCTGTTCTGAGGAGAACTGTCCCAGTTTCTCCAATCTCTCCACATTAACTGAAAATGCTAAACCTTGGTATCATAGTTATAGGGGGAGGCTAATTAACCCCTCAGGCCTGTTCCCCTATTCAGTGAGATCACGGTTGATCTGCAACATAACTCCATGTACCCACCTTTGCCCCATAACCCTTAATACTTTTGGTTAACAAAACTGTATTGATCTCAGATTTAAAATTACCAATTGACCAATCATCAGTTGCCATTTGGAATAGAGAATTCGGAACCCTTTGTGTCTTAGTCTAATTTCATTTTTGAAAGACCTGCCTCTAATTTTTAGTCCATGTCTGCTATTCTCCAGCCAGTGGAGATCATTTCTCTCCATTTACTCTATCTGTTCCCCTTAATGTCTTGAAAACTTCAATCCAATCACTGCTTCAGTGATTAAATTCCTAGTTGAACTTCTCCGCACTCTCTCCAGGGCCTTGACATCCTTCCTAAATTGTGGAATCCAGAATTGTACATAATACTCCAGCTTAGGCCTAGTTAGAGATTGCAAAGGTTCAGCATAACTTCCTGCATTTGTATTTAATGCCCCTATTTACAAACGCAAGTATCCCATTCATTTTCTTAATCACTTTATCAACTTGCTCTGCCACCTTCAAAGATTTGTGAATATGCATTCTCATGTCTGGCTGTCTGTTTCTTCAACCCTAACCTTATTGGGAGACGGTGGCGCAGTGATAATGTCACTGGACTAGTAATCCAAAGACCCAGGTTAATGTTCTGGGGACACGGGTTTGAATCCCACTACTGGTGAAATCTGAATTCAATTGATTAATTTAAAAAAAAATTGTAATATAAAACATACTTGATTGAAACCTTTAAGATCCTGAGGGGTCTTGACAGGGTGGATATGGAGAGGATGTTTCCCCTTGTAGGAGAATCTAGAACTGGGAGTCACTGTTTAAAAATAAATGGTCACTCATTTTAGACAGAGATGAGGAGAAATTTTTTCTGACAGAGTCGTGAGAATTTGGAATTCTCTTCCTTAGAAGATGATTGAGGCAGAGTCTTTGAATATCTCTAAGGCAAAGCTAGATAGATTCTTGATAAGCAAGAGGGTTATATGGGGTAGGCAGGAATGTGGCGTTGAGGTTAAAATTAGATCAGCCATGATCTTATTGAATGGCGGAGCAGGCTCGAGGGGCTGAATGGCCTTCTGCTCCTATCTCATGTTTCTAACCTCCCTCAAAATATTACCATTTCACAGGATCACAAAATTTTAATGGCACAGAAGGAGGCCATTCAGCCCATCATGTCTGCACCAGCTCTCCAAATGAACTCTATGACCTAGTGCCATTGCGCTGCCTTTTCCCCATACCCCTCCACATTGTTTCTATTCAAATGATCATTTAATTCCCTCTTCAATGCCTCAGTTGAACCTGCTTCCACCACACTTCCAGGCAGTACATTTCCAGACCCAAACCACTCGTGTGAAAAAGTTTTTTCTCATGTCACATTTGTTTCTTTTGCAAATCACTTTAAATCTGTGCCCTCTCGTTCTTGATCCTTTTACGAGTGGGAACAGCTTCTCTCTATCTACTCTGTCCAGCCCCCTCATGATTTTGAACATTTCTATCAAATCTCCTCTTAGTCATCTTCTCTCCAATGAGAACAGTCTCAACCTATCCAATTAATCCTCAAAGCTGCAATTTCTCACCCCGGAACCATTCTTATAAACCTCTTCTGCCCTCTCTCCAATGTGTTCGCATCCTTCCTATAATGTGGCACCCAGAACTGTACATAATATTCCAGCTGAGGTCTAATGAGTGTCTTATATAAATTCAGCATAACCTCCCTGCTCTTGTACTCTTTGCCCCTATTAATAAAGCCCAGGATACTATATGCTTTATTAACTGCTCTCTCCACCTGTCCTTACACCTTCAATGATCTATGCACATACACACCCAGGTCTTTCTGCTCCTGAACCCCCTTCAAATTTCACCCCTTATTTTATATTGTCTGTCCATGTTCTTCCTACCAAGATGCATCACCTCACACTTCCCCGCATTGAACTTAATCTGCCACCTATCTGCCCACTCCACCAACTTGTCTCTGTCCTCTTGAAGGTCACACCATCCTCCTCACAGTTCACTACAATCCCAAGCTTCGTATCATCCGCAGACTTTGAAACTGTCCCCTGCACACCAAGGTCTAGATCATTAATATATATCAGGAAAACCAAGGGTCCCATTACCGACCCCTGGGGAACACCAATACAAACCTTCCTCCAGCCTGAAAAATATCCATTGACCTTTTTGCTTCCTATTTTTCAGCCAATTTTGTATCCATGTTGCTACTGTCCCTTTTATTCCATGAGCAATAACTTTTCTCTCAAGTCATGTGTGGCACCTTATCGAATGCCTTTTCAAGTCCATGTACACCACACCAACAGCATTACCCTCATCAAACTTTTCTGTTACCTCTTCAAAAAACTCCAGGTTAGTTAAACACGATTTCCCCTTTAGAAATCCATGCTGGCTCTTCCTTATCAACCCATACTTTTCCATGTGACGAATAATTCTAACCTGAATAATTGTTTCTGGAATCTTGCCCACCACTGAAGTTAAACTGACTGGTCTGTAATTGCTGGGTTTATCCTTACAACCTTTTTTGAACAAGGGTGTAATGTTTGCAATTCTCCAGTCCTCTGGCACCACCCCTGAGTCTAGGGAAGACTGAAAGATTATGGCCAGCGCCCCTGGATTTCTACTCTCACTTCCTTCAATATCCTTATGCATCTCATCCGACCCCAGTGCCTTATCAACTTTAAATACCGACAGCCTATTCAACACTTCCTCCTTGTCAGTTTTGAACCCTTCTAGTGACAGGGTTTCCTCCTCTGTCACCATGGCCTGGGTTGCATCTACCTCCTTGGTAAAGACGGATGCAAAGTGTTCATTTAATACCTCAGCCATGGCCCCTTTGTCCATGTGTAAATTCCCTTTTAGGTCCCTAATCAGCCCTATTCCTCCTTTTACCACCGTTTTACTATTTATATGTCTATAGAAGACTTTGGGATTCCCCTTTATGTTGGATTTTATTGCCCCTCCATGTTGTTCCTCCCAAAATCATCTGCATTAAACTGTATTTGCCAAGTGCCTGCCCATTTCACCGGTCTGTTTCTGCCCTCCTGGTCTGCTGCCAATGTGCAAATGGGATTTGTTTTTTCCCTGCCAGCAGGTTATCCATTTGATAATCCTGACAGTTTGACTTTTGTTTACCTCCCGACCTTAGTACTTTTAAAATTCCGTTACTCCGGCACGTGCAGTTGCATTATCTTTATTGATCAATAACTGTGTTAATATCCTGCATTTCGTAATTAAGAAAGGATGATGCATCAGCCATGGTAGGAGGTAGAATTCCTGCCTCTGAGTTGGGAGATTGTGTGTCCGAGCCCAGCTCCGGTTTGGTATCTAATCGAGCCGATGCTCCAGTATAATACTGAAGGGAGTGCCGTACGACTGAAGTGTGGGCATCTCTCAAATGAGGCTTTAAACTGAGGCCCCATCTCCCCTTTCAGCAGGTAAAAGATCCCACGGCCGCCATTTGAATAAGAACAGATTTCTCCCTAGTGCCATGGATAATGTTCCTCAACCAGCAGAGTGAAAGATAATTCACACTACCTGACATTTCACTCAGCTTTTTGGGAGCTTACTGTGCAGAAATTGGCTGCCATGTGACAGTTTACATTTCAAAGTTAGTAAATGCTTGTGAAGCACTTTGGGATATCTCAAGGATGTGAAAGATGCTCCGTAAGTGCGAGTTTGTTCTTTCCAACAAGCTGTGTTTCTGTCAGCTGATTGGTTTTTAAGGAATGTACAGCTTTTGGCCTCTGATTCGATTGAAGCTGTTCCTTTTTCCCATTTGGGTAAAGGTCACCAGTCTCCTGCTGCCCTTCCTGAAGCTCCAGCCGAGGTCAGAGTCTCACTGGGTGGTAATTACAAGCACAGAGTGATTTTTGCATTTAATGCAAATGCTTCTTGCATTTGTGTTGCAAAGAATTTGCTTGATATCTTGTAAAATAGATTTATAAAGTTTTGGAAACAGTTGGTGAAAGGAGTGGATCAACAAACTGCAACATCATTGCCCTTTAATGCATCTTTGGCAATGTGAAGTTAACAACATTGTAATCACAGTGCGATGATTTTACAACCCTCACCAGTAACCAAACAAAACACTAGTTTGGGTTTGCTACGAAATCTTTAATCTTATAATGAAAAAAGCATATTTCCAGCTTCCAGCCATTAAAGAACTTCTTTTGATGATTAAAGGGATTATTTGTTCCAATGCTATCCTGGCTCATCTCCTAACTCGCACCAAGTCCCATTCAACCACCACCCCTGTGCTCACTGACCTACATTGGCTCCCAGTCTCAGTGCCTCAAATCCCTCCATGGTCTTGCCCCTCCTTATCTCTGTACTTTCTTCCAGCCCTACAATCCTCCAAGATCTCTTTAATCATCTAATTCTGGCCTCTTGCACATTCCTGATTTCCGTTGCTGTGAAATTGATGAACATGCCTTCAGTTGCCTGGACTTCAAGCACTGGAATCCTTCCCTAAACTCTTTGTCTCTCTTTTCTCCTATAAGATGCGCCCTAAATCCTACTACTTTGCCGAAGCTTTTCTCACCTGTCCTAATGACTATCATTGACCAGAAACTGAACTGGACCAGCCATATAAATACTGTGGCTGCAAGAGCAGGTCAGAGGCTGGGAATCCTGCAGTGAGTAACTCGCCTCCTGACTCCCCAAAGCCTGTACAAGACACATTTGATGGAATACTCCCCACTTGCCTGGATGAGTGCAGCTCCCACAAGACTCAAAAAGCTTGACACCATCCAGGACAAAGCAGCCCACTTGATTGGCACCACATCCACAAACATTCACTCCCTCCGCCACCGACACACAGTAGCAGCAGTGTGTACCATCTACAAGATGCACTGCAGGAATTCACCAAGGCTCTTTAGACAGCACCTTCCAAACCCATGTCTGCTATCATCTAGAAGGACAAGGGCAGCAGATAGATGGGAACACCACCACCTGGAAGTTCCCCTCCAAGTCACTCACCATCCTGACTTGGAAATATATCGCCGTTCCTTCACTGTCGCTGGGTCAAAAATCCTGGAACTCCCTTCCTAACTGCACTGTAGGTGTACCTACACCACATGGACAGCAGCAGTTCAAGAAGGCAGCTCACCACCACCTTCTCAAGGGGCAATTAGGGATGGGCAGTAAATGCTGACCCAGCCAGCGAAGCCCACATCCTGGGAATGAATTAAAAAAAAAATGTCTTCTGTGGTTGGTGTCAATTTTCTTTACCTGATTATGCTCTTGTGAAGCTCCTATGGATCATTTCTCTATGTTAAAGGTATCATATAAATGAGAGTTGTTTACTTTACAAATGGACGTATGGATGCCAATATCCTGTTGCTGTTGGTCATATTTTCTCTTTAAATTGATGAGATTAATGTTTGAGAAACATTAAGCAAGTGTCACTGTTTTGACCATAATAATATTTTCTTCTTACTAGACTCAGTGCCAGGAACTGCGAAAGAGGAAACAGCTCGAGCTGCAGATTTTGTCTGAACAAATTCAGGGCTGGGAGGGTGAAGATATCAAGTCCCTTGGAAATGTGATTTACATGTCGCAGGTCATAGTGCAGTGTGGAGCAAGCGAGGTAAGGAGTTTAACAAAGTTGACTATAGTAAAAGTGACAGCTATACTTTGTCTATATTTATACTGCAAGTGGGAGTTTGTTCACCAGGTGACACATCTCCTGTTAACATCTTTACTTCATCTTCGCTGGATTTTAAGCCTTACATCAGAAAACAAAGCTTCCTGTTCCAGTTGTGAGTTGGTGCAATATTTTACTCGGGTTGGCTTTAGTTCTGTTCTTCAAATTATGATCTTGTTTCCAATTTAGCACCTTGAGCATGGTTCTGGATACTGTGGGGTGGTGGGGAGAAGTAAGAATATCTTGGTCTGGAAGGGAGTAAAATGAAAGACTCTGTTAAATGGATAAATGGAATTGGGGATCAGAGTGTTTAGAGATGATAAGAGAATGGTAGGAGTGCTTACATTAGGGAAGATCAGAATGGAGGTTGTTTTGTTGGGGTATTGAAGATCTTCATGTTGTTATGCGGAACTGAGTGTTGGAGCATGGGAAAAATTAAACAAAAGGTGCTATCAGCAGAGGTGAGTTGGTTTGAGGGCAGTGGTGGTGAGAGGAGGGTGGGGTGATGAGAGAGAGGTTTGGAGAGAGATGCTAAGGGTTAAGAATGATGTAAGAAGAATATGGCTTAGACAAGAAACTACACTTATATAGAAGGTCCAGGAAAGATGCGTACTGACCTGGGGGAAAGTTTGTATAATGGAAGCAGCTAGAAAATGTTTCATGGTCATGTTTGCAGAAGTACACAGAACAAGAAACCGAGGAAGACCAAGCCAGCATTGGCTAGACAATGCCAAGAGTGACATCTCACAGAGAGGGATACAGAAGCAGCTAGTTCAGAATCGACAGCCATGGAGTGAATTCATTTGGACCCCATTGTCACTGCTGAACTGACAGCTGAGAACATAGGGACATTATTTAAAGTCTTCAGGAAATGAATGAACTGGAGTCTAGAGCAATGTTCAAGATTAGAATGAGCAGTAGGCAATAAGGAGGTGTGGGATCATGTTTAGTGAATAAATAGAGAATACACAGTACAGATGTCACTTGTAGACACCCAGGTATGTGGAATGGCTAACCCTGTGAAACAGTGGGTGGCCAGTTGCTTCATTTTTTAACTGGATTCTAGGTTGATTTTTGACATACTGATGCCATGCTTTGGAGCTGGTTGGATTAACGGAGATGGCTGGACTGATTCCAGTGCAGCCCAGGAAATTGGGATGTTTGTATAGGAGCGGAAGGTCAGGTATGCTTAGTGAATTTCCCAGGGATTTTCCTGAATTTGACCCCAGTTTTTCATGATGTGTTTCTTTGCTCCCATGGGATCCTCCTACCCATTGTGACCGGGGAGAGTGGTAGCTAAGGTGGGGTGAGCAGGGTTAGGGAAACTGGTCATTTCTTACCATTTCTTTTCATATGTTTGACGAAGACATTTCCTTGCTGGCTGGCTCACTAAACAGTCTGACCAAGCGCAAGGCTGGTGGATTAGATTCTCGGCTGCCTCCTTCAAAGGTATGAAAAGAAATGGTAATGACCAGTTTCCCTAACCCTGCTCACCCCACCTTAGCTACCACTCTCCCCGGTCACGACGGGTAGGAGGATCCCACGGGCACAAAGAAATACATCATGAAAAACTGGGGTCAAATTCAGGAAAGGTTGACGGAATAGATTCGTGGCTGCCTTGAATGAGTGAAAGCTACAAGAAAGCCCTTTCCCATGGTTAGGTAGGTGGTCTGCTCTTAGTCCACAGTTGCTCAATTCTAACTTATCTGATGATTTTAAAAAAGCACCAAATCCTCATTTGGTCTCATTGTTTACATTGCTTAATTCAAATCTCCTGCAAAATTCCCTTCTTTTAATTACAAAGTGTGCATAAATTTAAGGCCTTTATTTTTAGTAAGTCCCTTGTGGCAAATCCCCTTCAAAGTTGATTAAACCTTTACTTCGAACACGTTAGGAATCCAGGATGCAGATTGTTATAACTTCCAGCTATCTTTTTCATTTGAAGCAGCGCTGCTTACATGAAACATCACTTCCTAAATTAAAAACATAATCTAATCTGCATATGCCGTTCTCTAAAGGAGGGGGCGGAGTCAACCTTTTCTGTTCTACGCCCCTGTGATCTGGGTCCTTCCCCGAGCAGTGTCAGTGGGACTGGAAACTCTGTGTGGGTAGGATCCTTAGTAACAACCAACATCCCACCACTCAACAGAAAGTTCTGTTTGTTCAGTGCTGGGGCAGTTTAAAACATCCCCAGTTTTATTGTAAAATTATTCATCAAGGAAAATACACATGGCTGCTCCAAATCATGGTGCCTCCAGAAACACTAGTCCTGTCTGAAAATCATGGACAAGCCCATTTACTGCACTGGTGCAAATCTCTGGGCCATTTTGTCCATGTCACTCTGGCTGGACCAGCATTTATTGCCCATCTCTAATTGCCCCTTGTGAAGGTGGTGGTGAGCTGCCTTCTTGAACCGCTGCAGTCCATGTGGTGTAGGTACACCCACAGTGCTGTTAGGGAGGGAGTTCCAGGATTCTGACCCAGTGACAGTGAAGGAACGGCGATATATTTCCAAGTCAGGATGGTGAGTGGCCTGGAGGGGAACTCTCAGGTGGTGGTGTAAGAACTTAAGGAATAAAAGCAAGGATATACCATTCGGCCCATCGAGCCTGCTCCACCATTCAATATGATCATGGCTGACCTTGGGCTTCAACTCCACTTTCCCACCTGCTCCCCAAATCCCTCAATTTCCTGAGACCAAAAGTCTCTCTCCCGGCCTTAAATGTCTTCAACGATGGAGCATCCACAATCCCATGGGGCAGAGAATTCCAAAGATTCACAACCATGTGAGTGAGATCTTGTTTGAGCTTCTCCAGCCAGGGGAAACATCCTCTTAGTATCAACCCTGTCAAGCCCCTTCAGAATCTTGTAGGTTTCAATGAGATCGCCTCTCATTCTTTTAAACTCCAGAGAAGATAAACCCAATTTACAACCCCCTCATCCCCGGGACCACCCAGTGAACCTTCACTGTATCGACTCCAATGCAAGTCTATCCTTCCTTAAATGTGGAGACCAAAACTGTGCATAGTATTCCAGTTGTGGGCTCACCAAAACCCTGTACAACTGGAGCAAAACTCCTTTATTCACGTACTCCAAACCCATAGTAATGAAGGCCAACATACCATTTACCTTCCTAATTGCTTGCTGCACCTGCATATGCTGACTTTCTGCATTCCCTCATCCCAGGGACCAATCTAGTGAACCCTCGCTGTACTGTCTCCAATCTAGTGAACCCTCGCTGTACTGTCTCCAATCTAGTGAACCCTCGCTGTATTGTCTCCAATCTAGTGAACCCTCGCTGTACTGTCTCCAATCTAGTGAACCCTCGCTGTACTGTCTCCAATCTAGTGAACCCTCGCTGTACTGTCTCCAGTCTAGTGAACCCTCGCTGTACTGTCTCCAATCTAGTGAACCCTCGCTGTACTGTCTCCAATCTAGTGAACCCTCGCTGTACTGTCTCCAATCTAGTGAACCTTCGCTGTACTGTCCCCAATCTAGTGAACCCTCGCTGTACTGTCTCCAATCTAGTGAACCCTCGCTGTACTGTCCCCAATCTAGTGAACCCTCGCTGTACTGTCTCCAATCTAGTGAACCCTCGCTGTACTGTCTCCAATCTAGTGAACCCTCGCTGTACTGTCTCCAATCTAGTGAACCCTCGCTGTACTGTCTCCAATCTAGTGAACCCTCGCTGTACTGTCTCCAATCTAGTGAACCCTCGCTGTACTGTCTCCAATCTAGTGAACCCTCGCTGTACTGTCTCCAATCTAGTGAACCCTCGCTGTACTGTCTCCAATCTAGTGAACCCTCGCTGTACTGTCTCCAATCTAGTGAACCCTCGCTGTACTGTCTCCAATCTAGTGAACCCTCGCTGTACTGTCTCCAATCTAGTGAACCCTCGCTGTACTGTCTCCAATCTAGTGAACCCTCGCTGTACTGTCTCCAATCTAGTGAACCCTCGCTGTACTGTCTCCAATCTAGTGAACCCTCGCTGTACTGTCTCCAATCTAGTGAACCCTCGCTGTACTGTCTCCAATCTAGTGAACCCTCGCTGTACTGTCTCCAATCTAGTGAACCCTCGCTGTACTGTCTCCAATCTAGTGAACCCTCGCTGTACTGTCTCCAATCTAGTGAACCCTCGCTGTACTGTCTCCAATGTAATATCCTTCCTTAAATATGGAGACCAAGGCTGCACAACTACTCCAGGTGTTCGAATTCGCTGTCAGCTCTCATTTGTCTAGGTGGTAGAGTGTTTGTTATAATTTTTGGAACATAAACAGGCTGCTAGCATAATGCCTCAACATTTGAATTTCCTTTTATGGGGCTTGATTTTGAAAAACAACCAACTTGAACTGTTTTGTTGGACTATTTGATAGAGAGACAAGCCATAGTAATGCAGCTGAGGATAAACCTCTTGCCCGCACCTTCCCCCACTGCTCCCCAATCCCCCAGGGTTACACATCTGGAAACCAGGCACTCTTGGCCCATGAGAAGCTGAGCTGTTGGTTGCCCAGTATTGTAGCTGTGAGTGAGATTCCATGCTCAAGGTGTGATTAGAATGTTTTACCTCATGCTATCGACTTTGAATCTGTTTGCTTCAACATGATTGTTAGCTGCCAATGAGGTGCTATGTTCAGGCTACAGTAAAACGTCTTTTTTGAAAGTCTGTCTATTACGAGAACACACATTTCCTCCCAACCCTGTAATAAACAACTTCACTATTCTCACTGGAAGGTGCTCCGCTTCGAGCAATATCTTAGCCAATTGTTGGTTTTGGCAGAATAGTGACCTTAAAAGAAAGGTCACCCTGTGATTAGAATTTTAATATGCATCTTGGTGCACATCTTGGATTTTGCACATTGTGTCTGATGTGGTAAACACACAGATCAGAGGCAGGTCTGTTGTGATTTGGTGAAACATACCAAAATAGTGAACTTGACTGGAATTACTTTTCTTCTGAGGGCTCGATTTTCACTCATTTTGGTTTGAAATGTGAGGGAATTGTCAATAATCCCTGATTTATTCAGTTTTTGATCAGTACAGTGTGGATTTTGGAATCCAGAGTTCTCACCTCATTAAATAATCTTGGAGATAGAAACATAGAAACTAGGAGCAGGAATAGGCCATTCGGCCCTTCGAGCCTGCTCTGCCATTCATTATGATCATGCTGATCACCTAACTCAATAACCTGCTCCCGCTTTCTCCCCATATCCTTTGATCCTTTTCGCCCCAAGAGCTATATCTAACTCCTTCTGGAAACCATACAATATTTTGGCCTCAGCTACTTTCTGTGGTAGCGAATTCCACAGACTCACCACTCTCTGGGTGAAGAAATTTCTCCTCATCTCAGTCATAAATGGTCTACCCCGTATTCTCAGACTGTGACCCCTGGTTCTGGAGTCCCCCACCATCGGGAACATCCTTCCTGCATCTATCCTGTTTAGTCCTGTTAGAATTTTAAAGGTTTCTATGAGATCCCCCCTCATTCTTCTGAACTCCAATTAATACAATCCTAACCGATTCAATCTCTCCCTATATGTCAGCCCCGCCATCCCAGAAATCAGTCTGGTAAACCTTCGCTGCACTCCCTCTATAGCAAGAACATCCTTCCTCAGATAAGGAGACCAAAACTGCACACAATATTCCAGGTGTGGTCTCACCAAAGCCCTGTACAATTGCAGCAAGACATCCCAGCTCCTGTACTTGAATCCTCTGGCTATGAAGGCCAACATACCATTTGCCTCCTTTACCGCCTGCTGCACCTGCATGCTTACCTTCAGCGACTGGTGTATGAGGTCTCGTTGCGCATTCTCCCCTCTCAATTTATAGCCATTCAGATAATAATCTGACTTCCTGTTTTTGCTTCCAAAGTGGATAACCTCACATTTATCCACATTATACTGCATTTGCCATGCATTTGCCCACTCACTCAGCTTGTCCAAATCACACTGAAACATCCCTGCATCCTCCTCACAGCTCACCCTCCCACCCAACTTTGTGTCATCTGCAAATTTGGAGATATTACATTTAGTTCCATCACTTAAATCATTAATATATATTGTGAATAGCTGGGGTCCCAGCACCGATCCCTGGGGTACCCCACTAGTCACTGCCTGTCATCCGAAAAAAGACTCGTTTATTCCTACTCTTTGTTTCCTGTCTGCCAACCAGTTTTCTGTCCATCTCAATACACTACCCCCAATCCCATGCACTTTAATTTTACACACCAATCTCTTATGTGGGACATTGTTGAAAGCCTTCTGAAAGTCCAAATAAACCACATCCTTGAAAAATTTCAGTAGGTTTGTCAAGCATGATTTCCCTTTCATAAATCCATGCTGACTCTGTCTGATTCTGCCATTGTTTTCCAAGTGCTCTGCTGTTAAATCTTTTTTAATGGACTGTAGAATTTTCCCCACTATCAACATCAGGCTGACTGGTCTATAATTCCTTGCTTTCTCTCTATCTCCCTTTGTAAATAGTGGGGTTACATTAGCTACCCTCCAATCTGTAGGAACTGTTGTAGGGTCTATACAATCTCGGAAGATGACCACCGATGCATCCACTATTTCTAGGGCCACTTCCTTAAGTACTCTGGGATGTAGATTATCAGGCCCTGGGGATTTATCGGCCTTCAATCCCATCAATTTCCCCAACACCATTTCCCACCAATACTGATTTCTTTCAGTTCCTCCCTGTCACTAACCCCTGTGTTCCCCAACATTTCTGGTATGTTATTTGTGTCCTCCTTGTGAAGACAGAACCAAAGTATGTATTTAGTTGGTCAGCCATTTCTTTGTTCCCCATTATAAATTCCCCTGTTTCTGACTGTAAGGGACCTACATTTGTCTTCACCAATCTTTTTCTCTTCACAAACCTATAGAAACTTTTACAGTCAGTTTTTATGTTCCTCGCAAGCTTACTCTCGTACTCTCTTTTCCTCTTCTTAATCAATCCCTTGGTCTTCCTTTGCTGAATTCTAAACTGCTCCCAAACCTCAGGTCTGTTGTTTTTTCTGGCCAATTTGTATGCCTCTTCCTTGCATCTAATACTATCTCTAATTTCCCTTGTAAGCCATGGTTCGGCCACCTTTCCTGTTTTACCTTTGTGCCAGACAGGAATAAACAATTGTTGCAGTTCACCCATGTGCCCTTTGAATGTTTGTCATTGCCTATCCACTGTCATTCCTTTAAGTAACATTTCCCAATCCATCCTGGCCAACTCGCGTTATAGACCATTGTAGTTTCCTTTATTAAGATTCAGGACCCAAGTCTCAGAATCAACTACGTCACTCTCCATCTTGATGAAGAATTCTATCATATTGTGGTCGCTCATCTCCAAGGGGCCTCACACAGCTGGATTGCCAATTATTCCTTTCTCATGACACAATACCCAGTCTAGGATGGCCTGTTCTCTAGTTGGTTCTACAATGTATTGGTCCAGAAAACCATCCCATATACACTCCAGGAATTCCTCCACTACGGTATTGTTACTAATTTGATTTGCCCAGTCTATATACAGATTAAAGTCACCCATAATTACAGATGTTCCTTTATTGCATGTGTCTCTAATTTCCTGTTTAATGCCATTCCCAACATCACCACTACAGTTTGGGGGTCTATATACAGCCCTCACTAACGTTTTTTGCCCTTAGTGTTTCTCAGCTCTACCCATACAGATTCCACATCATTGGAGCTAATATCTTTCCTCACTATTGCGTTAATTTCCTCTTTAACCAGCAATGCAGCTCCACCACCTTTTCCTTTTTGTCTGTCCTTCCTAAATACTGAATACCCCTGGATGTTCAGTTCCCATCCCTGGTCACCCTGCAGCCATGTCTCTGTAATCCTGACTATATTATACCTGTTTACATCGATTTGCGCGGTTAATTCATCCACTTTATTGCGAATGCTCCTTGCGTCAAGGCACAAAGCTTTAAGGCTTGTCTTTTTAACATTACTTGTCCCGTTCCCACTATTTTTCACTGAGGCCCTGTTTGATTCTGGCCCTTGATTTCTCTGGCTATCACTTTTCTTATTCCTCTTTCTTTCTTTTCTTCTTGTCTTTGATTCCCCTCCTCTGACTCCTTGCATAGGTTCCCATCCCCCTGGCATTTTAGTTTAAACCCTCCCCAACCACTCTAGCAAATATTCCCCCTAGGACATCAGTCCCGGTCCTGCCCAGGTGTAACCTGTCCAGTTTGTACAGGTCCCACCTCCCCCAGAACCGGTCCCAATGTCCCAGGAATCTGAAACCCTCCCCCTCACACCATCTCTTCAGCCACGTATTCATCCGATATATCCTGCTATTTCTACTCTGACTGGCACGTGGTACTGGTAGTAATCCTGAGATCACTACCTTTGAGGTCCTACTTTTCAACTTAGTCCCTAACTCCCTATATTCTGCTTTTGGGACCTCGTCCCTTTTTTACCTATGTTGTTTGTACCAATGTGTACCACGACCACTGGCTGCTCACCCTCCCCCTTCAGAATGTCCTGTAGCTGCTCTGAGACATCCTTGACCCAAGCACCAACACATCCACTATTTCCATGGCCACCTCCTTTAGTACCCTGGGATGTAGATTATTGAGGCCCTGGGGATTTATCGGCTTCAGTCCCATTAATTTCTCCAGCACTGTTTTTTTAGTGATACTAATTTCCTTCAATTCCTCCTTCTCACTAGACCCTTGGTTCCCTAGCATTTCTGGGAAGTTATTTGTGTCTTCCTCCGTGAAGACAGAACTAAAGTAGTTGTATAATTGCTCTGCCATGTCCTTGTTCTCCATTAGAAATTGTCCTGTTTCGCACTGTAAGAGACTTACGTTTGTCTTTATTAATCTTTTTCTTCTCACATTCTTATAGAAGCTTCTACAGTCCTCTTTTATTTTCCTTTCAAGTTTACTCTCATACTCTATTTTTCCCCTTTTAATCTCTTGCTCCTCCTTTGCCGAATTCTAAACTGCTCCCAACCCTCAGGCTTGCTACTTTTTCCAGCAACTTTATTTGACTCCTCTTTAGATCTAATACTATCCTTAATTACTTTTGTTAGCCATGGTTGGGTTGCTTTTCCTGTTGTGTTTTTGTACCAGAAGGGAATGTTGCAATGCATAGATTCATTCCTCAAATGTTAGTCATTGCCTATCCACCATCATGCCTTTTAATGAAGTTCCCCAATCTATCTTGGCCAACTCACAACTCATACCTTCATAGTTTCCATTGTTAAGATTTAGGGCACTAGTTTCAGATCGGACTACTTCACTTTCCATCCTAATGAAGAATTCCAACATTTTATGGTCACTGTTCCCTAAAGGACCCCACAGAACGAGATGATTAATTAAATCCTTCTCATTGCCCAGGACCAAATCTAGGATAACCTGTTCCCTAGTCTGTTCTTTGATGTACTGGTCTAAAAAACCATCTTCAGGAACTCCGTTGCCACAGTATTATTATTAATTTTATTTTCCCAGTCTATATGTAGATTGAAGTCACCCATAATTACTGTAGCACCCTTGTTACACGCATCTCTAATTTCCTGTTTAATCACATCCCCCACGTTATCATTACTGTTTGGAGACCTATAGATAATTATCACTGATATTTTCTGCCCCTTGTTTTTCATAGCTCCACCCAGATTGATTCTACATCTAGATTTTCTGAGCCAATATCCTCACTCACTATTGCACTGATTTGATCCTTAACTAACAATGCCACGCCACCTCTTTTTCCCTTTTGCCTGTCCTTCCTAAATATCGAGGACCCTTGGATATTTGGTTCCCAGCCTTGGTCACCCTGCAGCCATGACTCTGTAATCACAATCATACCATACCCGTTTACATCTATTTACGCTGTTAATTCATCTACTTTATTGTGAATGCTCTGTACATTCAGGTACAGTGCCTTGAGACTTAACTTTTTAACATTTTTACACTTTTTTTGCACTATGGCCCTATTTGCTGCTCGCCCTCGTTTCCTCTGCCTTCCACTTTTGCTTTCTGCTTTTCTGTCTTTCATTCCTATCTTTGTTTCCTTCTCGTGTCTCCCCACTCATGTCCCAACCCCCCTGCCACTCTAGTTTAAACCCTGCCCCACAGTACTAGCAAACACCCCTGTGAGGATATTTGTCCCGGTCCTGCTGGGTGCAACACGTCCAGCTTGTACAGGTCCCATCTTCCCCAGAATTGGTCCCAATTCCTCTGGAATCTAAATCCCACCCCCCTACACTGTCTCTCCAGCCACGTATCCATCTAGTCTATTCACCTATCCCTGATATCGCTAGCATTTGGCACTGGGAGTAATCCTGAGATTACTACCTTTTGAGGTCCTGCTTTTTAATTTATTTCCTAGCTCCCTATATTCTGCTTTCAGGACCTCATCTCTCTTTTTACTTATGTCACTGGTACCGATATGGACCATGACCTCTGGCTGTTCACCCTCTCCCTTCAGAATGTCCTGAAGCTGCAGAAACATCTACCTGTTACCCTTACATTAGAATCCCCTGTCACTATTGCTCTCCCACTCTTTTCCACCAGCGCCCCTGCAGTATCCAAAACGGAAAATCTGTGGGTGAGGGAGATGGACCTAGGGGTCTCCTGCACTACCTACCTAGTGCCTTTACTCTGTCTGACAGTCACTCGTTCCCTTTCTGTCTGTGCTCTCTTTACCTGTGATGTGACCACCTCACTGGACGTGCTATCCACAAAGATCTCAGCCCTGCGGATGCTCCACAGTGACTTCAGCTGCTGCTCCTGAGCTGAAATGTGGATTTCAAGTAGCTGCAGCTGGAGACACTTAATGCAAACGTGGTCACCATGAAAACTGGAAGTGTCCCTGATTTCCCACATTGCACAGGAGGAGCATTCCACATGACTGAACAGCCCTATCATGACTTATCCTTAAATTACTCCCTTTACTTTTACTTCCTCTAGTTTAGAGAATATGAAGGACAATAGAAATACTCACCAAATCCTACTTACCAAGGTCTCTCTTCTTTCTGAGGAAAGGTAGAAAATGAAAGGATCACCACTTTCTCTCTTCAGCGAACTCCCTCATTCACCAAACTCCAACTGAAGCACTCAAAAGCCCAGAGCAGCACTCCAGTGCAGTCAAAAGCAGCACTGTAGATGACTTACTTTTACGCTGTCTGAATCTAGCTTCTGAAAATCTGTTTAAGCCAGTTAGCCAATTAACTAGCTGCAAGCAGAGCCTGAATGAGCCCTGTTTTTAGCTGGACTAAAACTCACCTTCTTCCAACCCAAAGAGCAACTCTTGGTTAATTGCTTAATTAAAAAAAGACTAGACCGTAGATATAAATTAGCCCTTAAATTAAATTAACCCTTATAACTCCCTCATTCACCAAACTCCAACTGAAGCACTCATCTTCCGGACGAGCGTTAGGAGAGGCACACCTGTGGGAGGTACACGGAGCGGGGAGAGAATAAATACAGCCTGGGGAGCATGGCCTGCATCACCCATATGCGGGAGGAGCAGTCAGGCAGACCTGTGGGAGGTACACGGAGCGGGGAGAGAATAAATAAAGCCCGGGGAGTACGGCCTGCATCACCCACCTGTGGGAAGAGCAGCTGGAGAGCTGGACCTGTCAACTGCTCAGAACCGGCCCACGCTGAATTCAAAAGGAGAGTGAGAAAACAAATTGTGACATCACAGGAAAGGAGCAATTTGATTGGTTGGAGATGAAGCTAGCGGTTTGGTGAGTATCTGGTGAGTATTTAGTAAGTGTTTAAAATTTATTCTATCCCTGAGGTTTAAAATTAAGTAGGAACTGTACTTTTGGTAACGTTTATTAAGTACAACCAAGTAATATAAAGTTAATAAAAGTAAATCAAAGTCAATATAAAAGAAGTAAATTGAAGCCATGGCAAGGCAGCTTGTTCATGTGGAATGCGTGTCTTGTAATATGTGGGAAGTAGTGGATGCTCCAATTGTCTTAGGTGATCGCATGTGCAGGAAGTGTCACCAGCTGCAGAACCTTGAGCCCTGGGTTTCAGAGCTCGAGCGGCGGCTGGAGTCACTGTGGTGCATCCGCGAGGTTGAGAGCTACATTGATAGCAAGTTCAGAGAGGTGGTCACACCACAACTTAGGAGTCTGGAGATAGAAAGGGAATGGGTGACCACCAGGCAGTCCAGGAAATCTGGGCAGGCAGTGCAGGAGACCCCTGGGGTGCCATTCACAAATTGATTTTCTGTTTTGGAAGCTGGTGAGGACGCTGGTTCCTGAAGGAGTGCAGTCAGATCCAAGTTTGTGGCACCACAAGCAGTTCACCTGTACTGGAGGGGTTGAAGAATAAAGGAAGAGCTCTGGTGATAGGGGATTTGTTAGTTAGGGAACAGACAGGTGTTATAAGGCCGTAGAAATAATTCCAGGATGGTATGTTGTTTCAGTGGTGCCAGGGTCAAGGATGTCACGGAGCAGTTGCTGGGGGAGCGTGATCAGCCAGAGGTCGTGGTCCACGTTGGTACCAATGACTTAGGTAGGAAAGTTGAGGAGGTCATGAAAGCAGATTTCATGGAGCTAGGAAGGAGATTGGAAAGTGGGACCTCTAAAGCAGTAATCTCAGGATTACTCCCAATCCCACTTGCAAGTGAGTATAAAAGTAGGAGAAATGACTGAATAAACACGTGGCTGGAAAGCTGGTGTAGGAGCAAGGGCATCAGATTACTGGGGCATTGGGACTGGTGTTGGGGAAGGTGGGACCTGTACAAGCCGGACGGTCTACACCCGAACAGGACTGTGGTGAATATCGTTGCAGGGAGATTTATTAGTGCTGGGGACGGGCAGGTTTAAAATAGATTGGCAGGGGATGGGAATGTGAGGGCAAAGCAGAGAACGAAGCAAGAACGGGAGATGGAGACCTAATGAGTGACTCTGAAAGACAGAAGTACAGGTTAAAAATCGTACAGCACAGGAATTTGGCAGTGTTGAGAGGTTTATATGTAAATACAAGGAGAATAACAAATAAAGTCGATGAGCTGAGTGCACAGATAGACACATGGCTGCATGATATCATCACTATAATGGAAACCTGGCTTAAGGAGGGACAAAAATGGCAGCTCAACATCCCTGGATACAGAGTTTTCAGGCAGAATAGGGAGGAAGATTTAATAAAAGGTGGGAATATAGTACTATTGGTTAAAGAATCAATTACAGCTGTGAGGAGGGATGATATTAAATGAAGCATCAAATGAGGCCAATTGGGTTGATCTCTGAAATTAAAAAGGGGGCAGCCACACTGCTAGCAGTGTACTATAGACCCCCTAATAGTGGAAGGGAGTTAGAAGGGCAAATATGTAGACAGATTTCTGAGTGCACAAACAGTAGGGCTGTAATAGTTGGGGACTTCAACTACCCTAATGTCAATTGGGATACAAACAGTGTGAAGGGCACAGAGGGTGCAAACTTCTTGAATTGCATTGAAGAGAACTTTTTCAGCCAGTGCGTAACAAGCCCAGTGAGAGGGGGACGCAATTCTAGCTTTAATCTTAGGAAATGAAGCTGGGCAAGTGGATGAAGTAGCAGTGGGGACCATTTTGGAGATAGTGACCATAATACAGTTAGATTTAGCATCATTATGGAAAAGGACAAAGATAGAATGGGAGTAAAAATTCTAAATTTGGGGAAGACAAATTTTACAGAGGTGCCGAGAGTGGACTGGATAAAGATATTAGAAGGGACATCAGTGGGAGGCATTCAAAGGTGAGATTCTACGGGCACAGTGTAGACATGTCCCTACAAAGAAAAATGGGGGGGTTACTGCCAGGTCTAGAGCCCCCTGGTTATTCAGAAGCATACAGGGTTAGATAAAGCAGAAAAAGAAAGCTTACTACAGTCACAATAGACTTAATACTATAGAAAACCTAGAGGAGAATAGAAAATACAAGGGTGAAGTTAAAATGAAAATTAGGTGAAAAAATATTGGCAGGTGAAATTGAAGAAAACCCTAGGATGTTTTACCAGTACATTAAGAGCAAGAGAATAACTAAGGAAATGGTAGAGTCTATCAGAGATGTACATGGAAACTTGTGCATTGATGCTGAAGGTGTTGGCAGGGTTCTCGATGAGTACTTTGTCTCTGTCTTCACTAGGGAGAGGGATGATGCTGACATTCTAGTTAAAGAGGAGTGTGAACCATTAGACACAATAAGCATAGTGAGAGCAACTGACATCCCTGGAGGTGGATAAATCACCAGGGCTGGATGGATTGTATCCCAGGCTGTTAAAGGAAGCCAGGGAGGAAATAGTGAATGTTCTGAGGATCATTTTCAAATCCTCACTAGATACAGATGAGGTACCTGAGGATCGGAGGTCTGCAAATGTTGTACCATTATTTAGAAAGGGTGCAAGGGATAGGCCAGACAATTATAGGCCTATCAGCCTGACTTCAGTAGTGGGCAAATTATTAGAATCAATTCTGAGAGACAGGATAAACTGTCACTGATCAGGGATAGTCAGCATGGTTTTGTTAGGGGAAGGTCGTGTCTTACTAACTTAATAGAATTTTTTGAGGAAGTAACAAGGAGGCTTGATGAGGGTAGTGTAGTGGATGTTGTCTACATGGATTCCAGTCAGGCATTTGACAAGGTCCCACATGGCAGACTGGTCAGGAAAGTGAGATCTCATGGGGTACAGGGGAAGATGGCTAAGTTGGATCCAAAATTGGCTCAGTGACAGGAAACAAAGGGTAATGGTTGATGGATGATTTTGCAAATTGAAAACGGTTTCCAGTGGTGTTCCACAGGGCTCAGTGTTGGGGCCCTTGCTGTTTGTTGCATATATTACTGATTTAGACTTAAATGTAGGAGGCACGATTGGGAAATTTGCAGATGACACAAAAATTGGCCGTGTAGTTGATAGTGAAGAGGATAGTGTCAACTCCAGAATGGTATCAATGGTTTGGTTGAGTGGGCGGAGAAGTGGCGAATGGAATTCAATCTGAAAAGTGTGAGGTAATGCATTTGGGGAGGGCAAACAAAGCAAGGGAATACTCAATAATCAGGAAGTTATTGAGAAGGAAGTGAGAGACCTTGGAGTGCATGTCCATAGGTCCCTGAAGGTGGCAAGACAGGCGGGTAAGGTGGTAAAGAAAGCATATGGAATGCTTTCCTTTATTGGGCAAGGTGTTGAATACAAAAGCAGGGATGTAATGGTGGGACTGTATAAAATGCTGGTTAGGCCACAGCTGGAATTTTGTGTACAGTTCTGGTCATCACATCCCAGGAAGGATATAATTGCTCTGGAGAGAGTGCAGAGGAGATTTACAAGAATGTTGACGGGGCTTGAAAATTGCAGCTATGAGGAGAGATTGGATAGGCTGGGGTTGTTTTCCTTAGAACAGAGGAGGCTGAGGGGTGACCTAATTAAGGTTTACAAAATTATGAGGGGCCTAGATAGGGTAGACAGGAAAGACTTGTTTCCCCGGCTAAGAGGTCAATTACCAGGGGGCAAAGATTTAAGGTGATTGGTAGAAGGATTAGAGGGGACATGAGGAAAAACATTTTCACCCAGAGGGTGGTGAGTGTCTGGAATTCACTGTCTAAGTTGGTGGTTGAGGCTGAAACGCTCAACTGATTTAAAAGGTACCTGGAACTGCATCTGAAACGCTGTAACCTGCAAGGCTACGGACCAGGGGCTGGAAAGTGGGATTAAAATGAGCGGCTAGTTTCTTTTTTTTTCAGGCCAACACGGACATGATGGGCTGAATGGCCTCTTTCTGCACCGTAACTTTTCTATAGCTCCATGGTTAAATTAACCCTTAAAACCCCCTCACTCACCAAACTCCAACTCAAGCACTCCAGTGCAGACAAAAGCAGCGCTGTATGTGGCTTGCTTTTATGCTGTCTGATCTAGCTTCTGAAAACCTGTTTAAGCCAGTTAACTAATTAACTAGCTGCCCGCAGATCCTGAATGAGCACTATTTTGAAGCTGGACTAAAACCCACCTTCTCCCAACCCAAAGAACAACTTTTAGTTGATTGCTTGATTAAAGAAAGGCTGGACTGTAAATGGAAATAAACCCCTAAAACTCCCTCAGCCACCAAACTCCAACTGCAACACTCTAGGTGTGGACAAAAGCAGCGCACCAACTGCAGACAGATTGCATCATGTTAAAATCCAGATCTGCCAAACTAATGCTTGTTGTTGTGAATTCAATCTTAGGAGAAAGATGAAAGGTACTTCATGCTGTTCCCTACCGTCCTCCTCATGCTGTCAGTGAGCCCACGGATGAGTGGCTTTATTTATCAGGTGAGAAAGACTGAATGGATTGGTATTGTGAGGTCACAGTAACCGGGTTTTCATTCTACCCTCCTGTTACTTTTCATAATATATTACACATTAGGTTTACAAGCTGTCGAAAGTAGGGTTCATAAACTTGAAGGATTGTTCCCTTGCTGAGGCTGTAATATTTTGTTCTGTTGTAGGGAAAGTTACCATTGACCGGAATGACTGTAACTAAACTAGAGGAGAGTGAAAGCTTCCATCATGCCTTCGAAATCACAGGTTTGTACTTTATAAACAGAAAAACGCCGCAACCAATTTATGCACAGTAATGAGATAGGTTTGAAAACAAAGAAAACTGCGGATGCTGGAAATCATAGGTTAATTGCTTTCTTTTTGCTGGGATTGAGGGTTGAATATTGGCCGAGACAACAGGAGAACTGCCTGTCCTTAAGTGCTATGGTATCTTTTACATCCACCGGATACTCATTTTTTTTCCAGTGATGTTGGTTGAGCAATAAATATTGGCCAGAACACCGGGGAGAGCGCACCTCGGGTAGTGCAATGGAATTTTTTACAATCACCTGAGAGAGCAGGCAGGCTTCGTTTTGATGCTTCATCTGATAACAGCACCACTGATAGTGCAGCACTCCCTCAATACTTCACCTCTGACATTGCAGCACTCCCTCAGTACTGACCCTCTGACAGTGCAGCACTCCCTCAGTACTGACCCTCTGACAGTTTTAGCTCCCTCAGTACTGACCCTCTGACATTGCAGCACTCCCTCAGTACTGACTCTCTGACAGTGCAGCACTCCCTCAGTACTGACCCTCTGACAGTGCAGCACTCCCTCAGTACTGACCCCCTGACAGTGCAGCACTCCCTCAATACTGACCCTCTGACAGTGCAGCACTCCCTCACTACTGACCCTCTGACAGCTTTAGCTCCCTCAGTACTGACCCTCTGACAGTGCAGCACTCCCTCAGTACTGACCCTCTGATAGTGCAATGCTCCCTCAATATTTCACCTCTGACATTGCAGCACTCCCTCAGTACTGACCCTCTGACAGTGCAGCACTCCCTCAGTACTGACCCTCTGACAGTGCAGCACTTCCTCAGTACTGACCCTCTGACAGTGCAGCACTCCCTCAGTACTGACCCTCTGACATGCAGCACTCCCTCAGTACTGACCCTTTGACAGTGCAGCACTCACTCAGTACTGACCCTCTGACAGTGCAGCACTCCCTCAGTACTGACCCTCTGACAGTGCAGCACTCCCTCAGTACTGACCCTCTGACAGTGCAGCACTCCCTCAGTACTGACCCTCTGACAGTGCAGCACTCCCTCAGTACTGACCCTCTGACAGTGCAGCACTCCCTCAGTACTGACCCTCTGACAGTGCAGCACTCCCTCAGTACTGACCCTCTGACAGTGCAGCACTCCCTCAGTACTGACCCTCTGACATGCAGCACTCCCTCAGTACTGACCCTTTGACAATGCAGCACTCACTCAGTACTGACCCTCTGACAGTGCAGCACTCCCTCAGTACTGACCCTCTGACAGTGCAGCACTCCCTCAGTACTGACCCTCTGACAGTGCAGCACTCCCTCAGTACTGACCCTGTGATAGTGCAATGCTCCCTCAATACTTCACCTCTGACATTGCAGCACTCCCTCAGTACTGACCCCCTGACAGTGCAGCACTCCCTCAATACTGACCCTCTGACAGTGCAGCACTCCCTCACTACTGACCCTCTGACAGCTTTAGCTCCCTCAGTACTGACCCTCTGACAGTGCAGCACTCCCTCAGTACTGACCCTCTGACAGTGCAGCACTCCCTCAGTACTGACCCTCTGACAGTGCAGCACTCCCTCAGTACTGACCCTCTGACAGTGCAGCACTCCCTCAGTACTGACCCTCTGACAGTGCAGCACTCCCTCAGTACTGACCCTGTGATAGTGCAATGCTCCCTCAATACTTCACCTCTGACATTGCAGCACTCCCTCAGTACTGACCCTCCCGACAGTGCAGCACTCCCTCAGTACTGACCCTCTGACAGTGCAGCAATTCCCCAGTACTGACCCTCCGACAGTGCAGCACTCCCTCAGTACTGACCCTCTGACAGTGCAGCACTCCCTCGGTACTGACCCTCTGACAGTGCAGCGCTCCCTCAGTACTGACCCTCTGACAGTGCAGCACTCCCTCAGTACTGACCCTCCGACAGTGCAGCACTCCCTCAGTACTGACACTCTGACAGTGCAGCGCTCCCTCAGTACTGACCCTCTGACGGTGCAGCACTCCCTCAGTACTGACCCTCCGACAGTGCAGCACTCCCTCAGTACTGACCCTCTGACAGCGCAGCGCTCCCTCAGTACTGACCCTCTGACAGTGCAGCACTCCCTCAGTACTGACCCTCCGACAGTGCAGCACTCCCTCAGTACTGACCCTCTGACAGTGCAGCGCTCCCTCTGTACTGACCCTCTGACAGTGCAGCACTCCCTCAGTACTGACCCTCTGACAGTGCAGCACTCCCTCAGTACTGACCCTCTGACAGTGCAGCACTCCCTCAGTACTGACCCTCTGACAGTGCAGCACTCCCTCAGTACTGACCCTCTGACAGTGCAGCACTCCCTCAGTATTTCACTGGATATTGTGTTCAAAGCTCTGGAGTGGAAATCTGACCCTCAGTGAAAAAGTACCACTCACTGAGCCAAGTCTGACACTGTGGGTGTCGCGGTGTGCCTGTGGGTGTCACAATGTACCTATGGGTGTTATGGTGCCTGCAAATGTAATCGGTTCTCTTTAAGAAATAGAATGATAACAAAACCTTTTCATTGTAGAAAGTATTCGAAATGTGTTGTACATTTACAATGCAGGTAACATGATTGAACGGATTCAGGTGTCCTGTAATAACAGTCAGGAGTTACATGACTGGGTCGAAAATCTACTGATGTTAACCAAAGGCACAGTCCCTGGGACAAGCACAAAACCACTGCCCACCACATCACAGCCAGTAAGGACCTGCTAATTATCTGGTGATTTGTGTAATGCATGGATTGTAAAAACTACTTTGCTAACCGGTTTCTAACCTGATTACAAAGATAGTTAACTAGTTATGATAACGTGAAAATGTTCACAGGGTGTCATATTTGCAGATTTAACCTTTGCTTTGGTTAAGGCAATTGCAACATTCTCGTTATTTGGAAGTGTTTATCAAATGCCAGATTAACCTTTTTAAACAATCCTTTTAAAGTATTCCATGTACCATGTTGGTGTTGTGACTGTCGCTGGGGCTTTCCTGTTTAATGGAGGCTGAACAGATCTTCATTTCACTTCATATTGGAGGCAGTTGTTTGAGGGAACTGAGAATGTGGAGGGTCAGGTGGCGCACTTTGGATGAAACAAATTTAAACTCTTCGTTGTATCAGATAAATTTATGCAGAATGTGGGGTGTCAGCAAAAACCACAACACTTTGCATTTTATTTAACATAGCAAAATGTCCCAAGGTGCTTCAGAGCCTTGTATTCAGACAAAATTTGGCACCAAGTTTTAAAAAAAAAAGGAGCTATCAGGGCAGGTGATCACCTCAAACATCTCTGGGTACCTCTAATTCTGTTTATCTTGTTTAATGCTTATTTATCCTTGAATTTTATCACCCCAACATTGGTGACTATGCTTTCAGCTGTCTGGGCCCTAAGCCCTGCAATTCTTTCCTTATAACTTTCCACCCCCCTCAGCATCTCTCTCCTCCTTTAAGACGCACCTTACTGCCTACTTTTTTGACCAAGCTTTTGGTCATCTCTCCTAATATTGCCTCCCTTGTTCCTTGTGACTTTTCCCTCTATTGAAGGTGCTTTATTAATGGAATTTGGTGTTATTGATGCCTAGTAGTTTAAATATTATGAGGGGCAGATATGAAGCGATTTGTGGAGTATTTTGGGATTGTGGGGTATCATCATCTCTGCATCTGTTGACTTGGTGGTTGAGCTCTGGAAATGAGCAATCTCTTGCATTTCTTTATCAGTCGGAACCCAGCAGCTCCACATCCTGTCTGTCTCTGCGATTTGAGATCAAGGACATCCTTGAGGTGGTCAAAGTATCAGATATTGAAATGGTTTTGGATGCAAGCTCAGTGGCCAGGAGTAGCTTCTGGGCAAGGAACAGCTTTGCATGTGGGAGCTGAGAGTTAGCTGGGTTTTCGCACAATTGATCTGCTAATGACAAGTCATCTCGTCAGTCCAGAAAACCAATTCCTCCTGACTTGTTGCTATCATCAACTGTTAATGACCGTTAATTTATCAAAAGACATTTGTTCCGGCCCTGATTGAAATTGTCTCTGTCCAGTGTCACCACCATCAACACCCCTTCCACTTTCAGTTTATGACATCTTTTGCAATCTCTCCTTTGCCTCCACCTATCACTGGCCTTCTGTCCAGCTCCACCTGTTCCACCTCCTTTAAACAGTATATATTTCACCACATTTTTACTTCTCTTTAGTTCTGAAGAAGAGTCATATGGAATCGAAACGTTAACTCTGTCTTTCTCTCCACAGATGCTGTCAGACCTGCTGAGTTTTTCCAGCACTTTTCTGGTCTTTGTTTCAGATTTCCAGCATCTGCAGTATTTTTCTTTTATTATATTGAAATTGCCTCTGTCCATGCAGAAGGGCAAATGGTATGAGGGAAGCCGGATAAACACACAAAGGAGGAAACAATAGAAGGATATACTGATTGTGTGGAGCACAAACAGCAGCTGAGTTGAAAGTCCTGTTTCGGTGCTGTACACTCAATGTAATTCTCTGCGATGTGTCAGCAACAATCTGAAGCTTAGCAGGTCAAGGATGAAATGCTGTCCCTTTTCCACCGAGATCTATCCAGCACCTGGCTGTTAATGCCAGGAAAGGAAGAGAGACCCTGAGATTTCCCCTTGAAGCAGAATGACAAATCAGTAGAAATTGCCCTTCTCAAGGGCAACTAGGGATGCACAATAAATGCTGGCCTTCCCAGCAACGCTCAGACCCCCTGAAATAATGTATTAAAAAATTACTCAGTGGGTCAGGCAGTATCAGGGAAGAGAAAAGCTGAATTCACGTTTCAGATTTCCACCATCTGCAGGATTGCTTTAATTTAGGAAAGGTTGGACAGACTGGGCTTGTTCCCACTGGAGTTTAGAAGAGTGAGGGGTAATTTGATTGAAGTGTACAAGACCCTGAACGGCCTTGACAAGGGGGATGTCGAAAAGATGTTTCCTCTTGTGGGCGAGTCCAGAACTAAGGGGCATTGTTTTAAAATTAGGGGTCACCCTTTTAAGACAGAGATGAGGAGAAATTTTTTCTCTGAGGGTTGTGCGACTATGGAATTCTCTGCCTCAGAAGGTGGTGGAGGCAGGGTCATTGAATATTTTTAAGGCAGAGGTAGATAGATTCTTGTTAGGCAAGGGAATCAAAGGTTATCAGGGGTAGATAGGAATGTGGAAATCGAAACGCAAGAAGATCAGTCATAACCTTATTGAAAGGCGGAGCAGGCTCGAGGGGCTGAATGGCCTATTCCTGTTCCTATTTCTTATGTTCTTATGTTCCAGGTTTTTGGGCAGGGCTTCTAAAAAGCATTTGATGAAATGTTAGCAAAATTGAAACCCATGGGATTAAAAGAAACAGATTTAAGGTGATTGACAAAAGAAGGAAAAGGCAGATGAAGAGAGGTTGTTTTAAGCAGCGAGTTGCTTACTTAAGATCCGGAATATGCTGCCTGAAAGGGCATTGGAAGCAGATTGTGCAATAACTTTCACAAGGGAATTGGATAAATACTTGAAAAGGAAATTTTACTGGGCTTTGGGAAAGAGCAGGGGAGTGGGACTAATTGTGGAGCAGAGAGCCAGCACTGTCACGATGGGCCAAATGGCCCCCTTCTGTGCTGTACCATTGGATGCTAACACTTCATATCTGAAAGAGCTTCTATTAACTTACAGCTGCTCCTGTATTTGCAGATGCTCCTGAAATCAGTGAAGCAAATTGATATGTTGGTACATGATTTTGGAGTAACTGAAAAGAACAATATATTTCAATCTTATTCCTAAGCAGCAACATGGAGAGAGTAAGCAGCCTCCAGCAACTCCATCACATCAGCCCCTCGCTTACTCACCTCCGCAGTCTTACAGCACAGCAGTACAAAACCGAGGCCCCCTGGAACCTCCCAAAGTCCCCCGGCCTTGGACTCTGAGCTGCCTGAGACCTGCGCCCCCGCTACGGCCTTCAGCTGCGTTAGGTTGTAAGGAGGTACGTGTTCCGTGCGCGAGGCGCAACATTTTCAACATAAAAGGCTAAATAGAAGGTGACCTGTTAGCCCTTGCGTTGGTCCCTATATAAGTCAAGTTGAACTAGTCCTATCAACATTGTTGATGGGCCACAATTAATTGGCATCTGTTTTATGACAAATCCCTTTTATCCTCAATGTGTTAAATATTTACCCCTGGTTAACACTTACTGTTGTTTTGTTAATAGTTATTTATGACAGATATGATCTTAAATGTGCATGACACTATTACTGCATTTACTTGCATGGATAATAACCTCTTAGACTAATCTGAATTACTTGAATGACGCACTGATAGCATAATTAACACTAATATAGATGGTACTTTAATGATCTTTTGATAGTGAATGAACTTTTCATATAATCAATCATCAATTATTTGCTTTCACTTTCATCTTATCTTTCTTTCCCCATTTGTTACATTGTAGAGGATGTCTTATATTTTAAAGGTAAGGGGTAGATGAGTGACTTTTCTCCTAGTTTGTGTTGTTGTGTGCATGTCGGCGATGCAACAGTCCATTTGCTGCCTCACCACCTTCTTTCACCTGCTTACCTTAACGCATTTAAGGCAACGTAAGATTTGTATGTAAACTGCTCTTGTTTTCTTTCGATAATTGAGACCAAAATGATTCCTCTGATTAAACCAGAGATGCAGAAACATTATTTGGTCTCCCAAAATTGCAACTAACCAGTGAAACACGAGCCCTGTCCAATCCAGCATAGCTCTGGCATGTCTGCTTCTGAATTCTTACCAAACTGAATTGTCTAAAGAAAATATTTTGTGCTATTTCGTTAAAAACAATGATTGTGACCAACTGTTGGCTGGTGTCCCATTGTGCAGGATTCCAGTAAGAGTCCCAAAGCAGTGAAGAAATTTCTAACCAAAAGAAAAACTGAAAGGAAAACATCAGAGGATGAGTTTATTCTACGGAAAAGTGAGTAGATCCGCTCTTTTGGTGTTTGAATAACCCCCAAATGGGCAACAAACTAGGTTCTGTATTAGGATTTTAATAAAAAGTTGAAATAAGCTTGTGTGATAATTGAATACATTTAGCATAAGAAAAGAATTGAAGATTAAATGTCATCAGATTTAGCAGCTCTTTGTATTTCATGATTAATACTGAGTGCAGTGCTGAGAACACACCACAGGCAGAGGGTCAGTACTGAGGGAGTGCCACACTGTCGGAGGGTTAGTACTGAGGGACTGCTGCACTGTCGGAGGGTTAGTACTGAGGGACTGCTGCACTTTCGGAGGGTTAGTACTGAGGGTGTGCTGCACTGCCAGAGGGTTAGTACTGAGGGTGTGCCGCACTGTCGGAGGGTCAGTACTGAGGGAGTGCCGCACTGTCAGAGGGTCAGTACTGAGGGAGTGCCGCACTGTCGGAGGGTCAGTACTGAGGGAGTGCCGCACTGTCGGAGGGTTAGTACTGAGGGACTGCTGCACTGTCGGAGGGTTAGTACTGAGGGACTGCTGCACTTTCGGAGGGTTAGTACTGAGGGTGTGCTGCACTGCCAGAGGGTTAGTACTGAGGGTGTGCCGCACTGTCGGAGGGTCAGTACTGAGGGAGTGCCGCACTGTCAGAGGGTCAGTACTGAGGGAGTGCCGCACTGTCGGAGGGTCAGTACTGAGGGAGTGCCGCACTGTCGGAGGGTCAGTACTGAGGGAGTGCTGCACTGTCGGAGGGTTTGTACTGAGGGAGTGCTGCACTGTCGGAGGGTCAGTACTGAGGGAGTGCTGCACTTTCGGAGGGTCAGTACTGAGGGTGTGCCGCACTGTCGGAGGGTCAGTACTGAGGGAGTGCTGCACTGTCGGAGGGTCAGTACTGAGGGTGTGCTGCACTGTTGGAGGGTTAGTACTGAGGGAGTGCTGCACTGTTGGAGGGTCAGTACTGAGGGAGTGCTGCACTGTTGGAGGGTCAGTACTGAGGGAGTGCCGCACTGTCGGAGGGTCAGTACTGAGGGAGTGCCGCACTGTCGGAGGGTCAGTACTGAGGGAGTGCCGCACTGTCGGAGGGTCGGTACTGAGTGAACCCTGCACTGCCGAGGTGCCATCTCTGAAATGAGATGTGAAACTATAAGGCCCCATTTGCCCCCTCAGGTGGATTTAAAAGATCCCATGGCATTATTTCAAAGAGCAAGAGAGTTCTCACTGGTGTCCTGGCTATTATTGACCGGCCATCGGTATCACAAAAACAGATTGTTTGATTATTATCACATTTGAACGGGATTTGTGGGAGTGTTCTGTGTTTAAATTGGCTGGTGTGTTCCCCACTTTACAACGTTTCAAATGTACTTTTTGACCAGAAAGCACCTTGGCATGTGGAAACTGATATAAGGTATCATTTAAATCTGATTTTACCCATTCTGATTGTTCCAAATTTTGTTAATTTTTTTAATTCAGTCACGGGATGTGGGTGTCGCTGGCTGGGCCAGCATTTACTGCCCATCCCTATTTGCCCTTGAGAAGGTGGTGGTGAGCTGCCTTCTTGAACCGCTGCAATCCATGTGGTGTAGGTACACCCACAGTGCTGTTAGGGAGGGAGTTCCAGGATTTTGACCCAGCAACAGTGAAGGAACGGTGATATATTTCCAAGTCAGGATGGTGAGTGACTTGAAGGGGAACTTCCAGGTGGTGGTGTTCCCTGTGTCTGCTGACCATGTCCTCTCAGTGGTAGTGGTTGTGTGTTTGGAAGGTGCTGTCTAAGGAGCCTTGGTGAGTTTCTGCAGTGCATCTTGTAGATGGTACACACTGCTGCTACTGTGTGTCAGTGGTGCAGGGAATGAATGTGAAAGGGGTCCAATCAAGCAAGCTGCTTTGTCCTGGGATGGTGTCAAGTTTCTTGAGTGTTGTGGGAGCTGCACTCATCCAGGCAAGTGGGGAGTATTCCATCACACTCCTGACTTGTGCTTTGTAGATGGTGGACAGACTTTGGGGAGTCAGGAGGTGAGTTACTTGCCACAGGATTCCTAGCCTCTGACCTGCTCTTGTAGCCGCAGTATTTAAATGGCTAGTCCAGTTCAGTTTCTGGTCAATGGTAACCCCCAGGATGTTGATAATGGGAGATTCAGTGATGGTAATGCCATTGAATGACACTGGGCGATGGTTGGATTCCCTCTTGTTGGAGATGGTCATTGCCTGACACTTGTATGTGCAAAAGTTACTTGTCGTTTGTCAGCCCAAACCTGGATATTGTCCAGCTCTTGCTGCATTTGAACTTGGAGTATCTGAGGAGTCACAAATGGTGCTGAACATTGTGCAATCATCAGCGAACATTCCAATTTCTGACCTTATGTTGGAAGGAAGGTCATTGATGAAGCAGCTGAAGATGGTTGGGCCGAGGACACTACCCTGAGGAACTCCTGCAGTGATGTCCTGGAGCTGAGATGACTGACCTCCATCAACCAAAACCATCTTCCTTTGTGCTAGGTGTGACTCCAACCAGCGGAGAGTTTCCCCCTGATTCACATTGACTCCGGTTGTGCTGGGGCTCCTTGATGCTGTACAGGGCCCTGACAACATTCCGGCAATAGTACTGAAGACTTGTGCTCCAGAACTTGCCGTGCCCCTAGCCAAGCTGTTCCAGAACAGCTACAACACTGGCATCTACCCGGCTATGTGGAAAGTTGTCCAGATATGTCCTGTACACAAAAAGCAGGACAAATCCAAACCTGCCAATTACCGCCCCATCATTCTACTTTCCATCATCAGTAAAGTAATGGAAGTGGTCATCAACAGTGCTATCAAGTGGCACTTGCTTTGCAATAACCTGCTCACTGATGCCAATCCAACCATCGCCCCTTGATATTCAATGGCATTACCATCATTGAATCCCCCACTGTCAACAACTTGGGGGTTCCATTGAACAGAAACTGAACTGGATGAGCCATATAAATACTGTGGCTATAAGAGCAGGTCAGAGGCTAGGAATCGTGCAACAAGTAACTCACCTCCTGACTCCTCAAAGCCTGTCCACCATCTACAAGCACAAATCAGGAGTGTGATGGAATATTCCCCATTTGCCTGGATAAGTGCAGCTCCCACAACACTCAAAGCTGGACACCATCCAGGACAAAGCAGCCTGGCTTGATTGGCACTCCATCCACAAACATTCTACTCTCCACCACTGATGCACAGTAGCAGCAGTGTATAACGTCTACAAGATGCACTGCAGAAATTTATCAAGGCTCCTTAGACAGCACCTTCAAACCCACAACCACTACCATCTAGAAGGACAAGGGCAGCAGATAGATGGGAACACCACCACTTGGAGGTTCCCCTCCAAGTCACTCACCACCCTGACTTGGAAATATATCGCCGTTCCTTCACTGTCGCTGGGTCAAAATCCTGGAACTCCCTCCCTAACAGCACTGTGGGTGTACCTACACCACGTGGACTGCAGCAGTTCAAGAAGGCAGCTCACCACCACCTTCTCAAGGGCAATTAGGGATGGGCAATAAATGCTGGTCCAGCCAGCGAAGCCCACATCCCGTGAATGAATTAAAAAAAACTCCTTTCTGTTTATACCCAGCTTCCCCTTTGAATGTAAATTTTGCATTGTGTTACTAGGTTTTTTAATTTCACCTCTCCTAACATTAATCCTTTCATTCCACCAATTTTATTAGTAATATAAACACATTACTTGGCGTCTCCCAGCTCGGTGCAAGATTTCACCCATTCGTTTGACTGGTTTATTCAACAAATGCAAATTTACACTTTACCTTCTACACCTTACATTTATCTAATTGACATCTCAAACTACTATACATCAAAGCACCCAGACTAGCTGGCTTTAATCCAATTAAGCCACACACACACACACACACACACACACACACACACACACACACACACACACACACACACACACACACAGACACAGGCCCTACCACAAGTCCAATTTAAAAATAATTTCCAATAATATTATAGACATTAATATCTCTTCATGGTAGTGACTGAGCCAAGGCTGAGAATTGCAGCATCTGAATTACTCTCCACAAGCAGCAGTCTGATGATTCAATAATACAGGTGCTCACTTTGATATTCAATATTGATGTAAATTTCAGCAGTCTGCATAGCTGGCATAAGCCCTTATCATCAACATAATTTTTAAAATGTGTAATTTCAGACTTATGATTGAACCCTGTTTGCACAGATTTGAGACCACAGATTACTGCTTTTACTCTGTCAGGTCAACTCTTGAGGCCTCAACTTGAGAAACCTACAGACATTTTGTCATCTTTGGTTCCCACAGGTACAGCAGCCCTAGAAGAAGATGCACAGATACTCAAAGTCATAGAGGCTTACTGCACAAGTGCAAATCTACAACAGACTCATAGTTCAGGCAAGTGACAATGCAATAGGTATTAATAGTTTCTAATTTTATTTATAGTCAGCCCAAGCAGTTGGTTTTTGGGTTAATGTTTTGAGTCAAATCTGAGTCTTCTCTAGAACTCTGCTCCTGGCCTCATTACAGCCTTGGTTCAGACGTGGATAAAAGAGCTGAACTCTAGAGGTGAGAGTGACTGCCCTTGACATCCAGGCTGTATTTGACCGAGTGTGGCATCAAGGAGCCCCAGCAAAACTGGAGCCGATGGGAATCAGAGGGAAAACTCTCCACTGGTTGGAGTCATATCTAGCACAAAAGAAGATAGCTATGATTGTTGGAGGTCATTCATCTCAGCTCCAGGACATCACTGAAGGAGTTCCTCAGGGTAGTGTCCTCAGCCCAACCATCTTCAGCTGCTTCATCAATGACCTTCCTTCCATCATAAGGTCAGAAGTGGGGATGTTCACTGATGATTGCACTATGTTCAGCACCATTCGCAACTCCTCAGATACTGAAGCAGTCCATGTCCAAATGCAGCAAGACCTGGACAATATTCAGGCCAAGTAACATTCATGCCACCAAATGCCAGGCAATGACCATCTCCAGCAAGAGAGAATTTAACCATCACCCCTTTAACATTCAATGGCATTACCATGGCTAAGTCCCCCACTATCAACACCCTGGGGCTGGGGGGGGGGCGGGGATTACCATTCACCAGTCACTGACCTGGACCAGCCATATAAATACTGTGGCTACAAGAGCAGGTCAGAGGCTAGGAATCCTGCAGTGAGTAACTCACCCCCTGATTCCCCAAAGCCTGTCCACCATCTACAAGGCACAAGTCAGGAGTGTGGTGGAATACTCCCCACTTGCCTGGATGAGTGCAGCTCCCACAACACTCAAGAAGCTCGACACCATCCAGGACAAAGCAGCCCGCTTGATTGGCACCCCTTCCACAAACATTCACTCCCTGCACCACCGATGCACAATTGCAGCAGTGTGTACCGTCTACAAGATGCACTGCAGGAACTCACCAAGGCTCCTTAGGCAGCACCTTCCAAACCTGCAACCTCTGCCACCTAGAAGGACAAGGGCAGCTGATGCATGGGAACACCACCACCTTTTGAAAGGCAATTAGGGATGCACAACAAATGCTGGTCTATCCAGCAATACCTACATTGCCTGAATGAGTAAAGCAGAAACACATCTAACTCTGTCAAATGAGAGCAGGAGAGAATGAGAGCGATTAATTGCTTGGCTCTTTCAGAGTCGGCACAGACATGATGGCGCAAATTGGGGCCTCCTGTGCTCTAAGATTCTAAATCTTTTGGTTGAAATGCTTTTTCTGCATAAGTTTTCTCTCTTTACCTCCCTCCTGCCCTCTCATCCTGTGTGCACTGCCTCTGTGTTAGCCTATCACTCCATTGATGCCAGGTAACCTTCCCATTTTTCAAGTAACCATGGACAAGTAAGATTTTAAATTGTGCAGAAGATCACCCCTGAGTCTTGTCCTGCCTTGTAGCTATCCAATAGTGGTAGTTCCAGGACAGGGATGCTGAATAGTGGCAAGTAACAGGAATCCTGGGTGATTGTCTCTCCCCACCCCTCTCTTCCAAACCTGGGGCACTGGGCCCAATTTTCAAACCAGCCCCCACCCCGCCCCCAAAGCTAACCCAATTGAGATCAACAAAATGGTCTTGGACTGTGATCGAACCTGGAATTGTCCTGCCCTGTGTCCAGCTAAACTGGCAAAACCGGAGAGAATTTTAAACTTCTGTCCGTCACTTTACAGTTTGTCGGAAAGAGTCGGCTCCACAGGTTCTGCTTCCGGAGGAGGAGAAATTAATTGTGGAAGAAACAAAGAGTAATGGGCAAACCGTAATAGAGGAAAAGTAAGAGACCTTTATTGTCACAATTACAATACATTTCTGTGAACTTGCTCATTAAATAGAATTTTGTTAAATTAAAAAGCATGACGTTACCACAGAGTGGGTCAAAACAGTGACTAAAAGCATTGGTCTTTATCTGTGACAACAGTGGAGTTCAGTCTCAGTGTCTGAGAAACAGGGTTCCTCTTTTATTGATGAACACCTGAAGAGCTAAAAACGAAGAGAGAGAGAGATTCGCGCATCCTAAAAATTGACAATGTAATCCCTGAACTTAAAGCTCACAATAAAAGTGTCATCTGCAGAAAGGGTGATAGTTTGTATTTATTTAGTGTGTTTAATGTGGCAAAATGCTCCAAGATGTTTCACTGGCGCGATTATCAAACCAAATTTGACACCAAGCTAGATAAGGAGACATTACACGACCACTACCGCCTAGAAGGACAAGGGCAGCAGACACTGGGAACACCACCACCTGCAAGTTCCCCTCCAAGCCACTCACCATCCTGACTTGGAAATATATCGTTGTTCCTTCACTGTCACTGGGTCAAAATCCTGGAACTCCCTCCCTAACAGCACTGTGGGTGTACCTACACCACATGGACTGCAGCGGTTCAAGAAGGCAGCTCACCACCACCTTCTCAAGGGCAATTAGGGATGGGTAATAAATGCTGGCCCGGCCAGTGACGCCCACATCCCGTGAATGAATTTTTTAAAATTTAGGACAAATAGCTAAAGACATGGTTAAAAAGATGAGTATTAAAGAGTCTTAAAGGAGGAGAGGGAGACGGAGAGGGATAGGGAGGGAATTCCAGAGTTAGGATGAAAGTTGGGGATGTACAGGAGTCCGGAATTAGAGGAGCACAGATATCTCGAAGGGTGTGGGGCAGGAGAAGATTACAGAGATAGGGAGGAGCGAGGACATGGAGGGATTTGAAAACAATTGAGAATGTAGTTGATCATTCTTTACCTTTCAACTTTGCATTTGCTGGTGGTTCAGTACTAGAGTTAACACCTGCACAAATTCAACGGTGAGAGAGAGAGAGGCAGACAGAGACATAGGGTACAGGTTTTCAAATTTTTAAATGTGGAAGTGCAGGTTGGAAGGAGACAGGAAAAGGCAAATGGGATTCTACATTCTAAATGACAGATTTGCAGTGGGAAATCTTTGAAGATGTGGTGGATTAGATGTGGGTTAAATCCATCCTGATGAAGATCAAAGAAGCTCTGCAGATGGAGAAAAGGTTCAAAGCAAAGTGGATTTGGAAAATAGGATCTACCATTATATATATAAACAGGAATAAAAGCAATCAGGGATTTAATAAGATGCATCGAAGAGCAGAAACTGGGATTATGATGATGAGGAAATATCAAAAAGGATTGGTCGATATAAACAGGATTTTACAGGTTATAAAGCAGCGAAGGGGGATCACCTTGTAGTTCAGAGTGTCAGATACTTCCAATTTCACCTCGGTGCTCACAGAGGGAGGGGACAGTAGATGTTCAGGTAGTGTTCGGCTGTGACCTCGTGTGATATTAATGGATACTCATTGTACCTGATCTGGGGTAATGGACTCTGCTATTTTCTGTCTGTGGTTTGCGCAGCTCCGTTAACTGTTCATATCCATAACTGTTTGAAACCTTGTGACTCCACCCATTGTTTTTCTGAACAATCCAGTAACTGTTGATATTATTTGCCAGGAGTCTAGTTGACACAGTTTATGCATTGAAGGATGAAGTCCAGGAGCTGAAACAGGTCAGAATTACAATGAAACAAAGCCTTCCTGCCACAAACAGTTAAGAATTTTGTTAGCCAAGATTCGGAGTCCCAGCCAAGTTGTGATAAACTGTATTGTTATTGTTTTTTCTCTCCAGGAAAATAAACGGATGAAACAAAGTCTGGAAGAGGAGCAGAAATCCAGGAAAGAATTGGAAAAGATGATCAGGAAAGTCCTGAAACAGTTAAACGAATCTACATGGGACGAGGGTAACCATTAAAAGTTGCCAGCGCCCTGCTTTCTTTACACGGATTAAATCAAAGAGCAGCCTCTCATGATGACGCTGCAAGGAATTCTTAGAAATTCTCAGTCACACTGGGATCCTTTTTGGTTTTTTTGCCTGATTTCTATGGAGGAGCAGGGCGACTGAGGACCAGCAGGGACCTGACACTTGTTGAGGAAGGACTAAATCGGGGGCAGGGAACTGCACAAGGTCTGGTGAGGGAAACAGTCGCAGCAAAAACTGAGATGGTGCAGCCTTCCAAACATACCTCACTCCTGCTGTGGACATCAGTCATCAGATCTATGATCAACTCTGGCAAAGAAAGGTGGCCTACAAACGACCTCTTAATTGTCCATGAATAGGCAATTGTGTATCCTCAAACCAGCACTGTGCCCTTTGACTGCTGCACCAGCACAGGAAGCTAATTCTTGGGGCATGACTGAAATTTACGGACTCCTTTATATTTTCTTTGTTTTTGTAAGAGGACAGCGCCAACCAATAACCTCCCTCGTACTGGATGTTAAGCAGCGTACTTGTATTTTCTAGGTATAACTAGGGTTTTTTTTTGTGAGGGCTCAGGCTTTTTGCTGGTTTATTTATGTTTTGTTGTGTTAAACGACTTCCCTGTCACTTACCTCTGCACCCCCCCCCCCCCCCCCACCCACCACCACCCCCTGTAATGGTGTCACTGTGCAGAGTCCCTCGTGGAGGAGGCACCCTCAAAAATGGCATCACATCCAGTGCATGTGAGACCCCTGCCTGTGGCCTTGGTAAAGCCCCTCTGAGTACAGTGTGTGTACATATTTAACTCTCCTTTTCAGAAACTGGTCCTAGCTTGATCATTCCTGTATATTACAGGATTGTGTTTAATATGTCAAGGATACAGGCAGCTTACTTTCCCTGCAGCTATGGTACAGAAGCAGCTGTGTTATTACCCAGTGTTGACAGAGTCTGTTAATCATGATGCATGTACAGAGAGAAATTTGGGTTTGAATTGACAGACTATAAACTGTAGGAGTTATTTGTACACACATGAACTCAGATTCTGATGGGTTAAGTGACACCAGGGAATGAAGGCAGGATAACGAGCGTCCAATCCTGGGCTGTGTCCACAGTGTTAACTGAGCATGAGTGCAAAGTGGTTACAGCATGAATTGAGCCTGAAGCCAGAGTCAGCCTGACTGAGAGGAGTGGGTCTCTGGGAGGGGGGTCACTTCACTTAAGGGTCAGATTGAGGTGCAAGTTAATAGCTGTTTGGTGCTGGTCTCAAGTCAGATCAACTTCACACCAGCACTGAGCATGGAGTCTGGCTCCTCCCTGTAAACAACTTGCAAATCCTCCCCTACAAGCAAAACATCCACATATTTCATCTCCAGACCTGATTTTGGAATTGTAAATAAACAGGGCTCAGGTTAAGTAGCAAGATGGAACATCTTGGAAACTCTCACTGCTGTGTTAACAGATGGTTTTGTGTGTGTGTGTATGGAGGCCCTTACACTCAGCACACACACATCTAGTAGGAAATCCTTTTGTAAATGGAGTTTTTTTAATAAAGCCTGAGTCCCGAGCCTTCCCTTGGCTGTACCTTGTAAATAAATAGCTCCTATATTTTGGCAGGATCTCGCAACACTCCGTTATTCTATGAAACTCTTGTTCTGTTGACTGGATCTTTTGCTGTTGGCTTCAATACAATTAAATTGATTTTCTGAAACATTTTATGTTTTAACAATGGGTGTCCAGTGGATCAAAAGTGTGTTAATTTAACAGTGTGTTCACGCTGGCTCTAAATTGGCAGGGTGCGTTAGGAAGGAGAATGGATCGCCTGCACAGCCTGTCTCAGCCCAGCCCGTCTCAGCCCGGCCCGTCTCAGCCCAGCCCATCTCAGCTCAGCCCATCTCAGCCCAGCCTGTCTCAGCCCATCTCAGCCCAGCCTGTCTCAGCCCATCTCAGCCCAGCCCGTCTCAGCCCAGCCCGTCTCAGCCCAGCCCGTCTCAGCCCAGCCCGTCTCAGCCCAGCCCGTCTCAGCCCAGCCCGTCTCAGCCCAGCCCGTCTCAGCCCAGCCCGTCTCAGCCCAGCCCGTCTCAGCCCAGCCCGTCTCAGCCCAGCCCGTCTCAGCCCAGCCCGTCTCAGCCCAGCCCGTCTCAGCCCAGCCCGTCTCAGCCCAGCCCGTCTCAGCCCAGCCCGTCTCAGCCCAGCCCGTCTCAGCCCAGCCCGTCTCAGCCCAGCCCGTCTCAGCCCAGCCCGTCTCAGCCCAGCCCGTCTCAGCCCAGCCCGTCTCAGCCCAGCCCGTCTCAGCCCAGCCCGTCTCAGCCCAGCCCGTCTCAGCCCAGCCCGTCTCAGCCCAGCCCGTCTCAGCCCAGCCCGTCTCAGCCCAGCCCGTCTCAGCCCAGCCCGTCTCAGCCCAGCCCGTCTCAGCCCAGCCCGTCTCAGCCCAGCCCGTCTCAGCCCAGCCCGTCTCAGCCCAGCCCGTCTCAGCCCAGCCCGTCTCAGCCCAGCCCGCCTCAGCCCAGCCCGCCTCAGCCCAGCCCGCCTCAGCCCAGCCCGCCTCAGCCCAGCCCGCCTCAGCCCAGCCCGCCTCAGCCCAGCCCGCCTCAGCCCAGCCCGCCTCAGCCCAGCCCGCCTCAGCCCAGCCCGTCTCAGCCCAGCCCGTCTCAGCTTGTGGAAAGTTCAACATCATCAACGTCTTCGACAATAATGGTTTCCAAAACAAACATTTGTTACTTTTATTCAAACAATGATTGTGTTGTCTCTGATTTCTGCACACCTACAGTTGTAGAATCACAGAATACTACAGCACAAAAGGAGACAATTTAACTCATTCCACTTCTGCCTCTTAAATGTCCCACATTTACATAGTTTCTACGCTCCCTGCAAATTAACATCCTCTTGTCACTTTTAATTGTTCTGTCAGTCATCACCTCCCTCGATAAGGTTTGTGGAGGCTTGTGTGGAGCTGAAGTACCAGCACAGACCAGGTATCAGCACGTGGCTCAGTGTAGAACCATCTAACCTCAGATTGTGGATCCAAGACCCACTTCAGATTCTTGGGCAGAAAACTGGTCCAACACACACTCTTCAGTACTGAGGGAGTGCTTCACTGTCGGAGGGTCAGTACTGAGGGAGTGCTGCACTGTCGGAGGGTCAGTACTGAGAGAGTGCTGCACCATCAGAGGATCAGTACTGAGGGAGTGCTGCACTGTCAGAGGGTCAGTACTGAGGGAGTGGTGCACTGTCGGAGGGTCAGTACTGAGGGAGTGCTGCACTGTCAGAGGGTCAGTACTGAGGGAGTGCTGCACTGTCAGAGGGTCAGTACTGAGGGAGTGGTGCACCGTCGGAGGGACAGTAATGTGGGAGGGCCACACTATTGGAAGGTCAGTGCTGAGGGAGGGTTGCGCTGTTGGAGGGTCAGCACTGAGGGAGTGCTGCACCATCAGAGGGTCAGTACTGAGGGAGTGCAGCACAGTCAGAGGGTCAGTACTGAGGGAGCACCACACGCAGTTATCTTTTGGATACAGTGTTAAACTGACGTTTGACTACCCTCAAAGAATTCACGGCATTGCTTCAGAGCCAAACAGGAGAATTTCCCCCCAGTTTCCTGGGTGATATTTATCCATTAATGAAAATACATTAGCAACTGATGATCTGGTCATTTGTCATTTTGCTGTATGTAAACTGGCTACTTCATTTCTTACAGTACCATCAATTCAAAAGTAAAATACTGGCAGTAAATTGCTTTGGGATGTTCTGAGGTTGTGCAAACCTGTCTTAGGAATTTACCATGCAAAATTTTGAATTCAAAGTTGCCCTTGTCTGAGAGCCACACCTTGTTGCTGCTTTATGCGGCTTATTCTGCCAGTCACACTCAGATGTAGTCATTCATTCTGCCTGCTGAGTGTGTTATCGTTGTGGAATTCCTTATTTCCATTTTTTGAATCAGCCTCAGTCTTGCTAACAGCAGATGCTGTTGTAGCATTAAAGGTGTGACAAAGCTGTGGTTTACCACCTGCCATGTCATGGTAGTTATGTTCTGATGCTTCAGTGGTTGTGGGGGTGCAAGTCATGACACTTGCACCAAAGCAGAGGGCTCAGGATGGTGGGGGAAGACCCTGCAACATTGTCGTCACAGCATTTCAGTCTGTTACTCCCTGTGAGTGCTGTGGTAGGCAACCTTTGAGTACTGAAGTCCCCAAATTGCCCCTTTGTCTTAATGTTTCTCTAGTGGCTCACAAGTATAACCTGGTCTGGCGTGTGCTCCAGCCACATGTCTGTCTTTGAGAGGTACACACTCTGACCTAGAGAGGAATCCTCATCCCCTTGCAGCCTTGTTAACTTGTTCACTGCCGAGGGTCTCTCTGGGGTTGCAAGACAGATGTCTTAGTGATGTCTGAAATACTGCCCCAGGATGGTTGAATCTGCATGACCTGAATGGTTTGAATATGGGATTGGAGTCAGCATTACAGCTCCTCACAGCTCCACCTTCAGTTAAGTATATTTTAACCATTTCCCTTGGTGATGGGGGCTCTGCTGTGGTCCTTTTTGGAAACTCCTGATTGGCCACATGTGGACCCAATTTTCCTGAATGTAGTCAGCCAAAAAGCAGAGATGATCAGATCAAGTTTCCAGACCGATGTGTCATAGTAACCCTTAATGTCATGGGAAAAGTGATTAAAGTCAAACTATAAACTTCAGGCTGTTGAAACCATCATTTTCTTTTGGAATCATTTTATTATTTGTATAACTTTCTCCTCAGATTCTCCAAACCACATCTCTCCCTGTCTGATGTCACGGGCATTACAGCCAGTCCACAGCCTGAGATGATGCCCCTTTATTCTGTTCCTTAGCCAAGCCAGCCCTCTCCCTGGTCACTGTTTGAAGCTCCACCAGTCTGTTCACAAACTTGATGTCATATCTGACCCCAGGATGAGCTACTGATCACATAGAGAAATAGGAGCAGGAGTAGGTCATTCAGCTCTTCGAGCCTGCTCCACACTCAATATGACCATGGCGGATCCCCTATCTCAATGCTGTACTCCCGCTCTCTCTCCATAGCCCTTGATGCCTTTTAGAGCCCAGAAATCTATTTCCTTCTTAAATATATTCAGTGACTTGGTCTCCACAGCCTCTGTGGTAGAGAATTCCACAGGTTCACCACCCTCTGAGTGAAGAAGTTTCTCCTCATCTCAGTCCTGAATGGTCTACCCCATATCCTGAGACTGTGACCCCTTGTTCCAGACCCCCCCAGCCAGAGGAAACATCATCCCTGCATCCAGTCTGTCCATCCCTGTCAAAATTTTATAGGTTTCAATCAGATCTCCTCTCATTCTTCTAAACTCTAGTGAATACAGGATTAGTCGGCCCAGTATCTCCTCACACGACAATCCTGCCGTTCCCAGAATCAGTCTGGTGAACCTTCACTGCACTCCCTCTATGGCAAGTATTTTCTTCCTTAGGTAAGGAGACCAAAACTGCACACAATACTCCAGGTGTGGTCTCACCAAGGCCCTGTACAGCTGCAGTAAGACCTCCTTGCTCTTGTACTCAAGTTCTCTCACAATGAAGGCCAACAGAACATTTGGCTTAACTGCTTGCTGCACCTGCATGCTTGCTTTCAGTGATTGGTGTACAAGGACACCCAGGTCACTTTGTACATCCACATTTCCCAATCTATCACCATTTGAATAATACTCTGCCATCCTGTTATTCCTAACAAAGTGGATAACTTCACACTTATCCATGTTATACTGCATCTGCCATGTATTTGCCCACTCAGTCAACCTGTCTAAATCATCTTGAAGCATCTTAACATCCTCCTCATTACTCACATTCCCACATAGTTTTGTGTCATCAGCAAACTTGGAAATATTACATTTGGTTCCCTCATTCAAATCATTGATGTATATTGTGAGTAGCTGGGGCCCAAGCACTGATCCCATTCCGAAAAAGACCCATTTATTCCTACTCTGTGTCTTGTCTGGTAACCAATTCTCAATCCATACCAATATATTACTCCTAATCCCATGTGCTTTAATTTTACACACTAACCTCTTATGTGAGACTTTATCAAAAGCTTTCTGAAAATCCAAATACACCACACCTACTGGTTCTCCCTTATCTATTCTGCTAGTTATATCCTCGAAAAAACTCCAGTAGGTTTGTCAAACATGATTTCCCTTTCATAAGCCCATGTTGACTTTGTCCAATCCTGTTGATATTTTCTAAGTGTCCAGTTATCACATCCTTTATAATAGACTCTAGCATTTTCCCTACTACTGATGTTAGGCTAACTGGTCTGTAATTCACTGTATTCTCCCTCGCTCCTTTTTTAAATAGTGGGGTTACATTTTCCATCCTCCAATCTGCTGCGAGTGTCCCAGAATCTACAGAGTTTTGGAAGATGACAACCAACACATCCACTATTTCCATGGCCACCTCCTTCAGTACCCTGGGGTGTAGATTATCAGGCCCTGGGGATTTATCGGCTTTCCTATTAATTTCTCCAGCACTGTTTTTTCAATAAAAATTTCCTTTAATTCCTCCTTCTCACTAGACCCTTGGTTCCCTAGCATTTCAGGGAAGTTATTTGTATCTTCCTCTGTGAAGACAGAACTAAAGTAGTTGTTTAATTGCTCTGCCATATCCTTGTTCTCCATTAGAAATTGTCCTGTTTCAGACTGTAAGGGACCTACACTTCACTAATCTTTTTCTTCTTACATATTTATAGAAGCTTTTACAGTTTGCTTTTATGTTCCTTGCAAGTTTACTCTCATACTCTACTATTCCGCTCTTAATTAATCTCTTGCTCCTCCTTTGCTGAATTCTAAACTGCTCCCAATCCTCAGGCTTGTTACTTTTCCTAGGAACTTTATATGACTCCTCTTTGGATCTAATACTATCCTTAATTTCTTTTGTTACCCATGGTTGGGCCAATTTTCCTGGTGTGTTTTTGTGCCTGAAAGGAATATATAACTGTTGCAATGCATATATTCATTCCTTAAATATCAGCCATTGTCTATCCACTGTCATGCCTTTTAATGAAGTTCCCCAATCCATCTTAGCCAACTCATACTTCATACCTTCATAGTTCCCTTTGTTTAGATTTAGGGCCCTAGTTTCAGATCAGACTACTTCACTTTCCAACCTAAGGAAGAATTCCATCATGTTATGGTCACTGTTCCCTAAAGGACCCCGCACATCAAAATTATTATCTAACCCCTTCTCATTGCACAGAACCAAATCTAGGATAGCTTGTTCCCTAGTCTGTTCCTCGGGGTGGTCTAAAAAAACCATCTCGTACACACTCCAAGAAATCATCCGCCGCAGTATTATTGCTAATTTTATTTTCCCAGTCTTTATGTAGATTGAAGTCACCCATGATCACTGTAGCACCCTTGTTACACGCATCTCTAATTTCCTGTTTAATGCCATCCCCCACCTTATCACTACTGTTTGGAGGCCTATAGACAACTCCCACTAATGTTTTCCGCCCCTTTATTGCTTCTCAGCTCCACCCAGACTTATCCTACATCTCAATTATCTGAGCCAATATTCTCTCCTCTCTTACTATCACACTGATTTCATTCTTAATTAACAACGCCACGCCGCCTACTTTTCCTTTTCGTCTGTCCTTCCTTAATATCCCTCAGATATTCAGTTCCCAGCTGTGGTCACCCTGCAGCCATGTCTCTGTAATCGCAGTCATATCGTAACCATTTACATCTATTTACATCACACCTCCTGTCATCTCTGTCTCAGCCCACTTGCTGCTGAAACTCATGCCTTCATTACTATTCAACTATACCGAAGCACTCCTGGCCAGTCTCCCACATTCTACCCATTGTACACACAGAGTTATACAGCACAGAAACAGGCCCTTCGGCCCATCATGTCCATGCTGGTCATCAAGCATCTATCTATTCTAATCCCATTTTCTAGCACTTGGCCCATAGCCCTGTATGCTATGACATTTCAAGTGCTCATCTAAATACTCCTTAAATGTTGAGGGTTCCTGCTTCTACCATCCCATCAGGCAGTGTGTTCCGGATTTCTTGGTGAAAAAATCCCTCCTCAAATCCCCCTCTAAACCTCCTGCCCCTTACCTTAAATCAATGCCCCCTGGCTATTGACACCTCCACTAAGGGAAAAAGTTTCTTCCTATCCACCCTATCTCTGCCCCTCATAATTTTTCATACCTCTATCAGGCCCCACCCCCTCAGCCTTCTCTGCTCTAAGGAAAACAACCCCAGCCTATCCAGTCTCTCTTCATAGCTGAAACATTCCAGCCCAGGCAACACCCTGGTTAAACTCCTCTGCACCGTCTCCGGTGCAATCACGTCCTTTAGCATAAGATCATCCAAAACTCTGCTGTCTATGTCTTAACTCACAGCAAGTTCCATTCCCCTATCACCCTGGTGCTCACTGACCTGCATTGGCTTCCAGCCTGGCAATGCATCAAAATTAAAATTCTCATCCTTGTTTTCAAATCCCTCCATGCCCCCCTCCCCCCAATCTCTGTAATCTCTTCCAGCCTCGCAGCCCTCTGAGAGATCTACCTTCTACTTTTGTCCACTTGAACATTCTTGATTTTAATCACTCTGCCATTGGTGGCCCTGCCCTCAGCTCCCTTGGTCCTAAGCTCTGGAATAACTTCCCTACACCCGTCCTTCTCTTTAGGACACCCTTTAAAACCTAAACCTTTGACCAAGTTTTTGGTCCACCTGCCCTAATATGTGGCTCGATGTCACATTTTGTTTGATAATCGCTTGTGTGAACTTTGGGGGTTTTATTAAGCTAAAGGTGCTACACAAATGCAAGTCACTGATGTCTAAGAACTGCCATCTTACCAAGGCTACAATTAGGGGAGGTGCCTTCGACCCAGATTTTGGCAAACCATTGAGCCTCTGATTTGAGGCTATACAACTGGAATGTATGGGGCTCCCAGTAATGTTGGATGCTTATTTGTCTGACTGGGCAGCAAAACAAATAGGAAGAACTTGCATCCGGAGAGGAGGTGCTAACATATGCAACTGAAGCTGCTGGTAATAATTAACCTTGTAATTTCTGTAGGTTTACCCCTGAAGACATAGCTACACACTGACATTACTTCAATTTGCAAGAAGAAAGTCTGCAATCACACCTCTAACGTTTATAGATAAAGCGTAGGAAGGCATTAGTTGTGTTAATGGTAAGTTCCTTGCACTGACCCCATTGACTCACAATATCTCAAGAAACCGTTCCTCACGCTATCAGATGAGAATTACAATGGATAATGTGGCAGTCAGTGCATTACCTTGTTTCAGTACTGGCTTTCTTGGTTAATTTGTGAAATGCTTCTCATAACTGATCAGCCACCCAAATTTCATTCGATCATTTCTGGAGCAGGGTGGGAGTTTGGTGTAATCGTAGTCTCTTGATGTGTGAAAGGTGGTTTTACATTAACAGTTCTCTTGTAAAAACACAGGAAATGCAGAATTTAGAGAAATCAAATGAATATCTAACATAATTACATGGAAATATTAAATAATAAGGATGGAACTTAATGACCGGTTTCTTGTGTGAATGATGCTGGTTCTTGTACAGAGTTGTCTCTGGTACTGATGTGGTTTAGGTTTCTATGGCCATGATTCAGGACACTGACTGACTGAATTACACTGGATGAAATTCTCATTGAGGTCAATCGTTTCATAAAAACTAGAACCAAATGGTTAGATGAAGTAACTAACCCTGACATAGTCATTACTTGAAACCATATGGAAGGATTCTTCAGTAATAATGAATATGTGAAGATGGTTGATAATTCTTGGTTTTATGTTTACAATTAACAAATTTTCCCACCATAGTCTGTAATATAAGAAACATACTGTCAGTAAATAAGCTCTCAATGCAGAGGCAGACTGGGAGGTTGGGAATCTGTGTAGGGTGTTGAAAATTTATTTCAGGCTGGCACAATTGTGCAGTCAGAGATTCTTTCACTAATATGGAAGTGTTTCATTTAATCTCCACTTGCCTGGATGAGTGCAGCTCGCACAACACTCAAGAAGCTCAACACCATCCAGGACAAAAACAAAAAAACTGCGGATGCTGGAAATCCAAAACAAAAACAGAATTACCTGGAAAAACTCAGCAGGTCCGGCAGCATCGGCGGAGAAGAAAAGAGTTGACGTTTCGAGTCCTCATGACCCTTCGACAGAACTTGAGTTCGAGTCCAAGAAAGAGTTGAAATATAAGCTGTTTAAGGTGTGTGTGTGGGGGGTGGAGCGATAGAGAGAGAGAGGTGGGGGGGTGGGGGGTGTGGTTGTATGGACGAACAAGCAGTGATAGAAGCAGATCATCAAAAGATGTCAATGACAATAGTACAATAGAACACATAGGTGTTAAAGTTAAAGTTGGTGATATTATCTAAACGAATGTGCTAATTAAGAATGGATGGTAGGGCACTCAAGGTACAGCTCTAGTGGGGGTGTTTTTTTTATATAATGGAAATAGGTGGGAAAAGGAAAATCTTTATAATTTATTGGAAAAAAAAGGAAGGGGGAAACAGAAAGGGGGTGGGGATGGGGGAGGGAGCTCACGACCTAAAGTTGTTGAATTCAATATTCAGTCCGGAAGGCTGTAAGGTGCCTAGTCGGAAGATGAGGTGTTGTTCCTCCAGTTTGCGTTGGGCTTCACTGGAACAATGCAGCAAGCCAAGGACAGACATGTGGGCAAGAGAGCAGGGTGGAGTGTTAAAATGGCAAGCGACAGGGAAGTTTGGGTCATTCTTGCGGACAGACCGCAGGTGTTCTGCAAAGCGGTCGCCCAGTTTACGTTTGGTCTCTCCAATGTAGAGGAGACCACATTGGGAGCAATGAATGCAGTAGACTAAGTTGGGGGAAATGCAAGTGAAATGCTGCTTCACTTGAAAGGAGTGTTTGGGTCCTTGGACGGTGAGGAGAGAGGAAGTGAAGGGGCAGGTGTTGCATCTTTTGCGTGGGCATGGGGTTGTGCCATAGGAGGGGGTTGGGGAGTAGGGGGTGATGGAGGAGTGGACCAGGGTGTCCCGGAGGGAGCGATCCCTACGGAATGCCGATAAGGGGGGTGAAGGGAAGATGTGTTTGGTGGTGGCATCATGCTGGAGTTGGCGGAAATGGCGGAGGATGATCCTTTGAATGCGGAGGCTGGTGGGGTGATAAGTGAGGACAAGGGGGACCCTATCATGTTTCTGGGAGGGAGGAGAAGGCGTGAGGGCGGATGCGCGGGAGATGGGCCGGACACAGTTGAGGGCCCTGTCAACGACCGTGGGTGGAAAACCTCGGTTAAGGAAGAAGGAGGACATGTCAGAGGAACTGTTTTTGAAGGTAGCATCATCGGATCAGATGCGATGGAGGCGAAGGAACTGAGAATGGGATGGAGTCCTTACAGGAAGCGGGGTGTGAGGAGCTGTAGTCGAGGTAGCTGTGGGAGTCGGTGGGTTTGTAATGGATATTGGTGGACAGTCTATCACCAGAGATTGAGACAGAGGGGTCAAGGAAGGGAAGGGAAGTGTCAGAGATGGACCACGTGAAAATGATGGAGGTGTGGAGATTGGAAGCAAAATTAATAAATTTTTCCAAGTCCCGACGAGAGCATGAAGCAGCACCGAAGTAATCATCGATGTACCGGAGAAAAAGTTGTGGAAGGGGGCCGGGGTAGGACTGCAACAAGGAATGTTCCACATACCCCATAAAGAGACAGGCATAGCTGGGGCCCATGCGGGTACCCATAGCCACACCTTTTATTTGGAGAAAGTGAGAGGAGTTGAAGGAGAAATTGTTCAGCGTGAGAACAAGTTCAGCCAGACGGAGGAGAGTAGTGGTGGATGGGGATTGTTCGGGCCTCTGTTCGAGGAAGAAGCTAAGGGCCATCCAGGACAAAGCAGCCCGCTTGATTGGCACCCCATCCACAAATATTGACTCCCTGCACTAGTGTGTACCATCTACAAGATGCACTGCAGAAACTCACCAAGCCTCCTTAGACAGCACCTTCCAAACCCATGACCATTACCATCTAGAAGGACAAGGGCAGCAGACACATGGGAACACCACCCCCTGGAAGTTCCCCTCCAAGTCATTCACCATCCTGACTTGGAAATATATCATCGTTCCTTCACTGTCACTGGGTCAAAATCCTGGAACTCCCTCCCTAACAGCACTGTGGGTGTACCTACACCACATGGACTGCAGCTGTTCAAGAAGGCAGCTCACCACCACCTTCTCAAGGGGCAATTAGGGATGGGTAATAAATGCTGGTCCAGCCAGTGACGCCCACATCCTGTGAACGATTTCAAAAGTTGTAGTTCAGAAAAGAACTTGCACCCACTGTTAAAGCTGAAATTAGTTACACGGCAGAAGAAACAAATCATAATTTCTGTTGTTGTCTCAGTTGGTATCAAGTGTCGGTCATGGTTCAGAACAAACTATTGCCTCCAAGTTAGAAGGTTGAGAGTTCATTAACCACTTTAGAGACTTGGGGTGGGATTTCCCACACCCACCCCTCACCGGGATCTTCCCATCCCGCCATATGCCAATGGGCTTCTGGCAGGGGCGCTACCTCCCCCACGGTGGGTCCCACCCACAACAGGGCTGCAAAATCCCAGCCTTGAACACAACCCAGACTGATGTTTTCAGTGCAGTACCGAGGGAGCGCAGTACTATCGAGGTTCAGTACCGAGGGAGCGCGGTGCTGTCGAGGTTCAGTACCGAGGGAGCGCGGTGCTGTCGAGGTTCAGTACCGAGGGAGCGCGGTGCTGTCGAGGTTCAGTACCGAGGGAGCGCGGTGCTGTCGAGGTTCAGTACCGAGGGAGCGCGGTGCTGTCGAGGTTCAGTACCGAGGGGGCGCGGTGCTGTCGAGGTTCAGTACCGAGGGAGCGCGGTGCTGTCGAGGTTCAGTACCGAGGGAGCGCGGTGCTGTCGAGGTTCAGTACCGAGGGAGCGCGGTGCTGTCGAGGTTCAGTACCGAGGGGGCGCGGTGCTGTCGAGGTTCAGTACCGAGGGGGCGCGGTGCTGTCGAGGTTCAGTACCGAGGGGGTGCGGTGCTGTCGAGGTTCAGTACCGAGGGAGCGCGGTGCTGTCGAGGTTCAGTACCGAGGGAGCGCGGTGCTGTCGAGGTTCAGTACCAAGGGAGCGCGGTGCTGTCGAGGTTCAGTACCGAGGGAGCGTGGTGCTGTCGAGGTTCAGTACTGAGGGAGTGCTGCATTGTTGACGGGGCGGCACTGAGGGAACATTGAGCTTCTTACAGGTCCACACGCTAAGATTGGCCTTATCAGCAACCTTGTAAACAGGGCCCGAGCCATTAGCTCACCATGAAAGCCTGATGCTGAAATAGGGGCATCAAAGACATCCTGTGGGATAATGGCTCCCTGATCAGATCACTTCACACTGTATATCAGACAAACTCATGGACAGGCCTAAGGCCATCACTTTCGGCCTTGAAAAGTGCCCAGTCTACCTCAGGTTACCCTGGAAGGGTAAGGTATCTCCAAAGTTTGAGCAGCAGGTGAAGCTATCTGTTCCTGCTGCTGCTATGCAGTAACAACATAAGTGGTATTCGGCAGTAACAAGATGCTGCTGTCAGTCCAAAAAGACATTCTGCCTATCACACAAGTGGTCAATGTGGTATATGAATTTCAGTGCCAGTGTGATTCTCTGTGGATCGTATGTCCCAAAGACTGGTGGATCGTATCAAACAGCAAGTCCCAGCCGCTGTTCGCAACGGGCATGGTACAGACGGTACTCAACCAGCCTGTGCATACAAAACTCAAAACACAGTGCCCAACATTAGAGGTGATTCCGTGATTGGACAACACTTACTAAACAATCCTCAAAATGCTAAGAATTAGACTGACAACCAATTTAATGTTGTCAGTTGGGCTCTCAGTGTGGTGCATTTGCGTGTCCTGAAAGCTGCATATATTAATACACAGGGTCCCATTCTTTGCAGACAAAAAGAACATGTACACATATTGTGCCTATTCTAGCTAAATAAAATAAGTGATAGCCATTTGCTGACTCATTCCTCAGGGCAAAGTCTTGACTAATCAGAGTCAAGCTGCATGGATTAAATTTCAAACGATGCTTGGCCGTTATTTGTCAGTCATCATTAACTGGTGCATTCTCCATGGCAACACCTCTACCAATTGTTATGGAAAAGGACAAGGATGGGCCAGAATTCAAAGTTCTAAACTGGGGGAAGGCCGATTTTAATAAGATCAGATATGATTTGGCCAGAGTGGACTGGGAGCAGCTACTTTTAGGTAAATCTGCGTCAGAGCAGTGGGACTCATTCAAGAAGGAAATAGGGAGAGTACAGGGCCAACATATTCCAGTAAAGATAAAGGGTGGGACCAACAAATCCAGGGAACCCTGGATGTTGAGGGATATACAGGATTGGATAAAGAGAAAAATGGAGGCTTATGGCAGATACCGAGGGCACAAAACAGCGGGAGCCCTAGAGGAGTATAGAATGTGTAGGGAGGAACTTAAAAAGGAAGCTAGGAGAGCAAAAAGGGGGCATGAAAATACATTGGCAGGTGAAATAAAGGAAAATCCAAAGTTATTTTATAAGCACATTAAGAGTAAGAGGATAACTAGGGAAAGAGTAGGGCCCATTAAGGACCATAGTGGTAATTTGTGTGTGGAGCCAGAAGACGTAGGTAGAGTTCTGAATAAATATTTTGTGTCGGTGTTCACAAGTGAGAGGGACAATGTGGGTATGGAAATCAGACAGAAGGACTGTGACATAATTAAAGAAATTGGCATAGAAAGGGAGGAGGTTCTAAGTGGTCTGGCAAGCTTAAAAGTAGATAAATCTCCAGGCCTGGATGAAATGTATCCCAGGCTGTTGAATGAGGCAAAGGAGGAGATAGCAGGGGCTATTTTCAATACCTGTCTGGCCACAGGAGAGGTGGCAGAGGACTGGAGGACAGTGAATGTGATAGTGTTATTCAAGAAGGGAGGAAGGGATAAACGAGGGAACTACAGGTCAGTCAGTCTAACCTCAGTGATGGGGAAACTATTGGAAGCAATTCTGAGGGACAGAATTAATCTATACTTGGAGCGGCAGGGATGAATCAGGGATAGTCAGTATGGTTTTGTTAAGGGGATGTCATGCCTGACCAATTTGATTGAATTTTTCGAAGGGATCACCAGGTGTGTAGATGAGGGCAATGCATTGACTGCAATCCATGCAGCTTGACTCTGATTAGTCAAGACTTTGCCCTGAGGAATGAGTCAGCAAATGGCTATCACTTATTTTATTTAGCTAGAATAGGCACAATATGTGTACGTGTTCTTTCTGTCTGCAAAGAACAGGACCCTGTGTATTAATATGTGCAGCTTTCAGGACACGCAGTAGATGTACTCTACTTGGACTTCAGCAAGGCTTTTGATAAGGTCCCGCATGGGAGGCTGATAATGAAGATAAGAGCCCATGGGATCCAAGGCAATTTGGCAAATTGGATCCAGAATTGGCTGGGTGGCAGGAAGCAGAGGGTGATGGTCGAGGGATGTTTTTGTGACTGGATGCCTGTGTCCAGTGGGGTTCTACAGGTGTCGGTGTTGGGTCCCTTGCTGTTTGTGTTATATATAAATGATTTAGACTTGAATGTAGGAGGGTTGATCAGTAAGTTCGTGGATAACACGAAAATTGGTGGGGTGGTGAATAGTGAGGAGGATAGCCTTAGATTACAGGAGGATATAGATGGACTGGTCAGATGGGCTGATCAGTGGCAAATGGAATTTAATCCGGATAAATGTGAGGTGATGCACTTGGGCAGGACAAACAAGGCATGGGAATACACGATGATTGGTAGGATCCTGGGAAGTACAGAGGATCAGGAAAACTTTGGCATGCATGTCCACCGGTCCATTAAGGTTGCGGGACAGGTAGATAAGGTGGTTAAGGCATATGGGGTACTTGCCTTTATTAGCCTAGGCATAGAACATAAGAGCAGGGAGGTTATACTGGAACTGTATAAAATGCTGGTTAGGCCACAGCTAGAGTATTGTGTGCAGTTCTGGAATCCGCATTATAGGAAGGATGTGATTACACTAGAGAGAGTGCAGAGGAGATTTACCAGGATGTTGCCTGGGCTGGAGAGTTTTAGTTATGAGGAGAGATTGGATAGACTGGGGTTATTTTCCCTGGAGCAGATAAGATTGAGGGAGGGACATGATTGTTTTGTATAAAATTATGAGGGGCATAGATAGGGTAGACAGGAAGGAACTTTTCCCCTTGATAGGGGGATCAATAACCAGGGGGCATAGATTTAAGGTAAGGGGCAGGAGGTTTAGAGGGGATGTGAGGAAGAATTTTTTCACCCAGAGGGTGGTGGGAATCTGGAACTCACTGCCTGAAAGGGTGGTAGAGGCAGAAACCCTCATAACATTTAAGAAGTATTTGGATGTGCACTTGCGATGCCATGGCATACAAGGCTATGGGCCTAGTGCTGGAAAATGGGATTAGAATAGTTAGGTACTTGTTTGACTGGTTCAGACTCGATTGGCTGAAGGGCCTTTTTCTGTGATGTAGACCTCTATGGCTCTATGACACTATCAGAGTCCACTTGCCAGGCAATCAGCACTCTTTCCTCATACAGTCTGAAGTTGCTGCTTCCCCTGTCCTTGGTATTCTTGTGATTGTCCTGATGGGTGCAAGATGAAAAGCTTCCACAAAATGTCTTTTTTCAGCAATAATCCATTTCTCAAATTCCACAACACCACCCCATAAGAAATCATCGACATGCATCATGAAGATGCCTGAAATGTTCCATTTGTGATACCAACAAAACATTGTGGAAGTGTTTTTAGTTGAGAACAGCCTAGTTTCAGTCAAATGGATCTCACCGAAAAGCACTGTACCCTCGAGGCATCATTCATATCATAAATGCATTTTTTGGTTTCTATAGTTTCCCTATTGCATTGTTTGCCTCTTAGGCAGTTTTGAAAACACTTCCCTCTGAAAATAAAAACAGAAGGGTCATGAGGACTCGAAACGTCAACTCTTTTCTTCTCCGCCGATGCTGCCAGACCTGCTGAGTTTTTCCAGGTAATTCTGTTTTTGTTTTGTTATCTCTGAAAATGTTCACCCTGCAGAAACGTTGCTTTTATTTATTATTTTACCCAAAAAAGCAAAAAAAAGATTTTCAGGATTATTTGAGGTAGAGTCCACTTGAACATCTGTATTGACCAGTCATTCTTCAAAATCCTGAGCAGTTAGCCTGTCTTTAGCCTTACAAGTCCCATATGCAGGAACTTTTCTGTACAAACTCCATCAATGTGACTGGGCTGGCTGTCCCCTATCTGCTACTTCAGAATAAACTCCAAATTCCTTCCAACTATCCAATTGCATTTGTTTTGCCTCTTATTTGCTTGTCTTCCAGTCCTTTGGCAGCCCCCAAAGCTTCACAGTTCTGAGTACTTCCTCTAGTTCCATCTCGAGACTGTTCATAGCTCTCATTTAATGTGTAATCTATTCAAGGTGCAGCCTCTACCTGCAATTCGATGTCTTTCAGGGTGATGACTGTCAGGTCTCTCTCGAGAAGCCGGAGACTCTTTTTCCAGTTTGTGGTCCATTTCTAACTCAAGTCACTCTCTGACCCACTATTCGAGCTCACTCTACTTTCTTACTTACAGTTCTTTTACCCCATTCTGCCCATCCATGGAGCTCACTTCTTGTCCATCATCTTGAACATTTAACCAATAGTTAAACTCGTCACTAGCTTTTCCTGCACGTCCCACAATCGTCACATCCCCTGCAATAACTGGGCCCTTCAGGAACATGTGTCACCCAAATACCTACAATAGGTAGTTGGCCTTTGTATGTGATCTCCCTGTCCTGTGTATTGTGATCACTCAGCCTACCACCATCCAGTCCCTGATCTTTTATATTCTGTCCCTCAGGACTGTCATTGTAAAACACATGAGTCTGTGAGGTACAGGGTGTCTCATCGCCTTCTATCAGCTGATCAGATTTTGAGTGTTTGTAATTAATCCCAATTAACCATGAGGAATAAATCTTAATAGTTTGATTACCATGTTGGATAACCAGTGTCTTATCATCACATCTTATTATCTCACCAGGATCTTTCCATTCCTTATGGCACTCTCTTCTGTAATACACCATATCCCCAGAATTAAAGTCTACCTCAGATGGCCTTATATGATGCCTTAAAGCTCTCCGCAGTTTCTGTGAGACCCCAGCCTTAATGAAAGCATTCAACTGTGCAGCAAAAAATGGATTTAATCATTGTCCCTTCTAAGGTGGGGAGAGCTGTCACTCAGCACAGAAGGTAATTTGGGTTCCTCCACTTGATTGGGACTATACCCTCCAGCCATCTGAAGTGAATTCTTTGCATGAACCACAAAGCCCCTCGACCAATTCACTAAAATCAGATCATTTATCTCGTTGTTGCCTGCAGCAAGTTGCCGTGTGCAGTTTGATGGCCACGTTTTGGACGTTACAACAGGGACTATAGTTCTGAAGTATTTAATTAGTTGTGAAGGGTTTTGGCAGATCCTGATGCGGTAAATGCTAGAATTTCTTTCTTACTTGGATGTTTAGAGTGTCTGTTAAATTAAACACAGCTCTGACTGCCTATTGTGAGTATTAAGCACTGCCGAGAAAGAAAGATCTTTAACTTCAGTCGCCCCCATGCCAAAACTAAACTGACCACAATAAGCATACATAATCTACAGTTTGTGGATGACTGCACTGTTATTGCCCACTCTGCACCAGATTTGCAAACCATTCTCGATCTCTTTAGTTCTGTAAACAAGAGATTCGGCTTCTCCCCAAATTTTGTTAACAAAACAAAACTCATATCAACCCACACAGAAAAATATTCCACCTCCCATGTATGTTGAAGGAGACACTCTGTAATATGTTGAGCACTTCACCATACCTCCCCAGCCACCTCTCTCAAAAGGCTACCATGGACGAGGTGATCCAACACCAGATCAGCTACACCAAGCTCGGCTTTCTACAAACTACGGCAACAACAACTAAGTTTGACAACCAAGATCTCTGCAAGTCAACAAATGTTCTAGTGTACAGAGCAGTTGTCACCACACCTGTACTGCAGTGAGACCTGGACTGTGTATCAGTGACACATAAGAGCGCTAGAGAAATTGGATCAGCAATGCCTCCTTCGCATCCTCTGGATTCAATGGGAGGCCTGTAGATCAAGCGTTGGTGTCCTTCTTGAAGCCAGTTTCAGAAGCATTCAGGCAAAACCCCTGCAAAATTAACTTCAATCGGCTGGACACTGTGTCTGCATGGCCAAAAAGCATCTCCCCCCTCTAGGTCCTGTTTTCCCAACTCCCAAATGGCCAACATCCCAGCGGAGGACAAAGAAAATGCTTCAAAGACTCTCAGAAACTGTGTTTGGTGCACAATGGCTTTGACATGAATGACTGGGAGGAGGTCACTACCAATCATTCAGATAGGCAACAACTTGTCCATCAAGCTTTGAGTCACAATGCGGCAGAGCAGCAGGAAAGAAAAGGAAGCAAATCCGGCATTCCAGATCCCACTGCCTTGTGCCCAAAGATCGGTGGATCAGCATTCAGCCTGGTCGGTCACTTGAAGACCCATGGCAGAAACTCATGGCCTTTGAGTAGATGTCACCCGCGAATTGAGGGACAGCCAGTGATGATGAGAAATGAGCAGCACGTTGGACACTGACCTTTCAGGTGTGCAGTGTGCATTCAGATTGGAATCCCAAAGACAACCAAATTGGATTTGTATTTTATGGATTCAATCAGTCCCCTGCAGTTTTTGTGAATCATTTCCTGTCAGCCTTCCCTGACACAGATTCTCTTCACCCAGTTCTGGACAATTTACTTTTGACATAGATAATAATGAATGTAACTTGCTGTTTCAAGAGCTTCCTGAGTTGAAGGTGAACATTTACATTCAGCATGGACATGAACTGATAACGAGATGTTATTGTGCATGTTGGCATTTGAGAACTGTTCCAATGAAAGCTCTCTGACCTGAAACCTTAACTCTGTTTCTCTCCTCATACGCTGTCAGACCTACTGAGTTTTTCCAGCATTTTCACTTTTTATTTCAGATTTCCAGCATCTGCAGCATTTTGCTTTGGGATCAGTGTTTAATTCGCTGCCACTTCTCTTCCAGGGATGAGGATATTCATTCTGTTTCTCTCTCTAATGGTATTTCCATTGCCTCTTCCTTGACCAACTTTGATGAGATGTGCTGAATTGAGAGGGAGAGAGTTTACCTGAACGCACTGATATTTATACCCAGCCTGGTCCATCATTAATAAGAAATCTTCATTTTCCCATATTCCTCACTTGTTTTGTTCACTTCCCCGGACTCTCATTCTCTGTCTCTCTCTTTATACATTTGTTTCCACAGCTCTCCTATTCCATTCTGCACCTTTACTTACTGACAATTCTCATTAACTTGGAACATGTTCCAAATCTAAGACCTCAAACAGTGGCTGGAATTTTCTGAGCCATTGGCGGTGGGTGTGATGGGGGTGTGTGTGATGCGGTGGGTGTGATGGGGGTGTGTGCGGAGAATATGGAGGGACCCACTTCACAACAGTGGGAAGGCAGGTCTCAATCCTCTGCTCAGTCCGCTGACCGGGGCTGTGTTTCCCACCATCAGTCGGCGGGGAGCTAATTATAATACATTAGCATATCATTAAAAGGCCATCCCGCCAGGCTCTGGAACCCCACCGTATCGTCCGTCCACATCAGCGGGAAAGCATGCTGACGTGTTTCACAACAGCGCACAGGCAACTTGCACTTGGCAGCCTTCACTCTGGGGGAACTGAGGTGAGTGAGCAGCAGCGTTCTCCACAGCTCACCCACTGTTTACAGGCCTCAGGGGCGCTGGGGGGCAGGGGCAAGGGCAACTGATGCCTGGCCTCGCAGGCGACTGATGAAGGGTGGGGTGGGGGAAGGGGACGGTGTCCAGGGGCAACTGCCGGCCATACTCGGAGGTGAGGGGGTGGTCAAGTGCTGCCCTGGCACAGGCAATCGAGGTGGGGGGGTCAGGGTAAATGAGGTAAGTGGCCACGCATTAGGGACACCTGTATAAACTGACCAGGCCTTTGCAACTGAGACAGATCAGGCACAGCCACAGTGATATGATTGGGGTCAGGCTCCTAGACTGCCTGCCCATGCAAGCATCTTGGAGGCACTAAAGGGTCACCAAGCGCTCCATACCTTACCCAGCCCTCCACACCCCCAACCCCAACCCCCACACCCCCACCCCCCCAACCCCTCGGCACAGATATCGAGTCTGCCGCCACTTTATTGGACCACGGAGCAGTTGGACTGCACACGTTGTACAATCTCCTCGCTAACGCTGGCCATGTAGCAGTCAGTGCTGGAGGCTCTCACAGCCCCTTGCAATCTCAGCATCCCAGATTGGACCAGTGTCCCCCATGTCGCAGGTTGACAGGGCAGCCATGCTGTGCGGTCATCTCTGGCCTTCTGAGGAGTGACCAGCTCTATCTGGGAAGCACTAAGGGGTGGTCATACAGGGCCAGGGAAGGTGCTAACTACAGCCATGATAACCACGTCTCTCTCTCTTTCATGCTGCAGGAGGACCATGTCAGGATCATGGATCCTGGTGACCAAGCTGTATGCCTGATGGTCTACAGAGAACGTAGAAGACAGAGGAGAGAGCAAAGGCAGGAGCAGCAACCTCATGAAGAAGGGACAGCAGGGGCTCCAGCACACGCTACCCAGGAACAACAATGAGCTGTGGCTGGTCAGTGCCTAGCGATACCCAGGGTCTATATACACCGCCTGCCATTCCTGCAGATGCCTGAGAACCAGTGTCGCTGATGACTGCGCATGTCTAGGGAGCTGGTGACTCACATCTGCCACTTACTGCAGGACATGGCGCCAAGGGGACATGGAGGGCATCCAGTGCCAGTGGCTGTGAAAGTGACCGTGGCTCCTTTCAGGGCTCCACAGGTGACCTCTGTGGGATTTCACAACCCATCACTCACAAATGCATCCATGAGGTCAGGGATCCCATCTTCTCCATGGCAACAACTTTGTGCATTTCACCTGGGACCGGGACAGCCAGGATACCAGGACCATTGGATTCGCCCTGATCTCGGGATTCCCACAGGTGCAGAGTGTGATTTACTGCACTCATGTGGTGCTCAGGTCTCCGTCGCTACACTCGGTGAACTTCATCAACCGCAAGGGCTTCCACTCACTGAGCGTGCAGCTGGTATCCAACCACCAGAAACGCATCCTGCAGGTCTGCGCACGGTTTCCAGGGAGTGTGCATGATGCCTACATCCTGAGTCGCTCGCAGATCCCTGCAGTCTTCCAGGGCCTACAGAGGCTGCAGGGTTGGGTCCTTTGGGATAAGGACTACCCACAGAGACCGTGGCTGATGACACCCGTGCAGCTGCCTCAGACTGCAGCAGAGCGATGCTATAATGAGGCTCATGCTGCAGCTCACATCTTGGTGGAGCAGACCATTGGGATGGTGATGATGTGGTTCCGGTGCCTGGACCAGTCTGGTGGAGCCCTGGACAACCTGGTGCTGCAATGGGGGGAGGAGCTGGCTGAGGAGGAGATGGAGGAGCTGCATGTCTCCTCCGATGAGGAGGATGCCAATGGGTATGAGGGTGAGGGTGTCCTCGGAGGTGACTATGACAGGGATTGAGGCTCTCGCACTGGCCAGACGAGGCAGGCACACTCAGGAGGCCCTCATAGCTGCCAGGTTTGTGGGGGATGATGACGACATGCATTGAGGTGTCCCTGTAGATCCTCACATCACAGTCGTGAACGTTTGACTGCAGTCTGGTTTATGGCAGCACCAATACCCTCTGTGAGAATGCCCCTGTCATGGAGATGTTGTGGAGGCCTGAATAGCTGCTCAATCGCAGGGGGATGATGACAACATGCAGTGAGGTCACTCCATAGATCTTCGCATAGTCGTTGAGAATGTCTGACTCCTGTCTGGCCGAGGGCAGCTCACTTCCGCTCAATGATCAGGGTCATCTCAGAGACACAGCCATGAAACTTTAGACTCATCTGATGCTGTGTCCGCCTTCAGCACCTCAGTCCTTCAGGAGCCGGTGCACAGCATCACTGGTCACAGATGCTGGTGAGATGGGAGCCAGTCCCACCTTAAAGGTGCTGAGAACACACAGAGAGAATGAGAAACTCTGTGGCGCCTGCCCACTACATTCTGGCAGCAATGAGCAGCACCGCCGAGGTGCAGGCATCAGTAATGTTTCCAGGGAGTGTGAGGCTGGACCATCACTTTGGTCTGAAGGCTGCACAGACACAGGGAAGAGGCCCTGGACTGAGACACCTGCCTTTATCTTGTGCAGAAAGGTTTCACATCTGAGTGACAAGAACACTGCTCATCAGAACAAGGAGCTACAGGCAGGGAGACATTCTTAGGAGTTTATTGACAATAGTGAACAGTGTGTATAAGTGATCAACCCTTGTGCCCAGGCTGTGCAACTACTTTTACTTAACTTTCCTAACCCTGCCACATCTTGGTGCTCCCCAGACATCCACAGTGGAGGTGGAGGCAGCCTGCTGACTGTGACGCCCTGTCTGTGACACCCTGTCTGTGACGCCCTGTCTGTGACGCCCCGTCTGTGATGCCCTGTCTGTGACGCCCTGTCTGTGACGCCCTGTCTGTGACGCCCTGTCTGTGACGCCCTGTCTGTGACGCCCTGTCTGTGACGCCCTGTCTGTGATGCCCTGTCTGTGACGCCCTGTCTGTGACACCCTGTCTGTGATGCCCTGTCTGTGATGACTTTGGCAGGCGTTCTCCAGAGGGCCGAGACCTGGAGGGCCCCGGCCTGCTTTTGGGATCCTGCTGTGTGGCAGTGGCTCCCTCCTCGGCCTGTGGGATTTCACAATCCACCACTCACAAATGCATCCATGAGGTCAGGGATCCCATCTTCTCCATGGCAATAACTTTGTGCATTTCGCCCGGGACTGGGACAGCCAGGATACCAGGGCCATTGGATTCACCCTGATCTCGGGATTCCCACAGGTACAGGGTGTGATGACTGCACTCATGTAGTGCTCAGGTCTCCGTTGCTACACTCGATGAACTTCATCAACCTTGAGCTGCGGAGGTCTCAGGAAGGGGGAATTGAAATGGGCCAGTCAGTCCCAGGGTCACCTGTGTGGATGGGCCAGGACTGTGCACCTGCTGATCCTCCTCCCTATGGGTGTCCGAGGGCCCCAGGCTGACTCCATGAGGAGAATGGGTAACTGCACCCCTCTCACATAAACACTGTTGGAAGCCAACTATGGCACCAGTGATTGTTAAGCCCGCGCAGCAGTGCAGGAGAGACGTCCTGGACCATGGTCTCCATGGCGACCACCATCCTGCCAGTGTTGACCTTGGTGCATTACAATGCCAACGCTATCACCTCAGCCTGAAGATGGACGGACTCCTCCATCGAGCCTTACAATCTGAGGAGTGCAGCGGGCATCCCTTCCTGATGTTCCCGAGTTTCAGGAGGCTCTGCTAACAACAAGTGTCTACTGAGGGCAACTGACGGCAAGGAGATCAGCACAGGGATTAGCTCCAAGGAAGTTTGGCAGATGTGCCTGTGAAAGCAAAGGGAGGTAATGAGTGCCTGGCAGGGGCCTGTGAAAGAGGACACATCACTCACAGCCTGGCTGTCTGATGGATGTTGCACTGCTGGATCCTCACTTGGTAGAGCAGCACCGACCTCACCGTCAGCACAGGACCGGTCCCGGTCATCGCCGGCCAGCTGGATGGTTCTGTTTTTGAATTCTGTCAGAACTTTGATCTCCAGCATCCCTCCCCCTGTCTGTGACCTTCCCCTCCTGTTGTGAGCCAGTTTGTCCTGCGTGGTTAGAGATGGGGAGACTATCAGGACACCTGCCAGGTCAGATGATAAGTGTGCCTGGCCTGTGTGGGTGGTGAGTGGTCCCATGGACAGGGTGAGGACAATGACGGTGAGTGTGAGAGAGTGAATGGTGATGTCCCTTGAACTGGCAGTGAGTGAGGGCCCTGTGGATGTCTGATGGGTTTGTGAGTGTGAGAGTTGAGAGTGATGAGAAGAGTGACTTACCCTGGCGGAACAGAGGGATCATTCATCCTCTTGCGGCACTGGCTGTCTGTCCTCTTCTGAAGGTCGTTGGCGCTGACCAACGCTACCACCACCTCCCAAGCCGGGCTGGTGACTTTGCTGCCCACCCTGCGGCCAGAGCGGGGGTAGAGCACATCCCGGCAGCCTCCACAGCATCAGGCAGTCGCTCGAGGGACCCATCATTGAAACAGGGGGGGCTGCAGTCTTTATGCCTTTGCTGGCCATGTCTCCTGGACAGCGGTGGTGAGCTGGTGGCAATGAGCACTTTGCTGGTGGCTGCCTTTTAAAGATGGCGGCCGGTGTGATGCAACAGAGGGTGAATGAGACCCCGCCCACCATGGAAACGTTGTGTTCCAGGGGAGAGAATATATAATGAGGCAGGTTCAGGATGATACAGCATGAAAACCCTCCATTTTCATCAGTGGGTAGGAGTCCACTTTACCCGCCCGCTACAGTATAGTACAGTACAATTGTGGGAAAATTCCACCCTGTATATTATTATAAAATATATATGGATATGCTCATTGTTACTTCCAAAGCTTTTAAAACTGAACAAAGACCTTTAAAATGGTTGAACCTCTATGTGCCTGGGAGCCCTGAACAGATGAAGCCACATTGCAGTTTCAGGGAAGATCACACCTCGTTATCTCTGAGGAGCTGCTAACGACAACCTGCAGGCTGCACAGCCCAAACTCAAAGGGAGCTACACAAACACCATTTGCATTTGATAACTAGGCCGGCCAGCAGAGAGGGAACATCTACTTCAACAATAGTCTCTCAAATATTCCTTTTAACCCATTATAAGCCTGGAACAAAAAGCCAATTTCCAAACACTGGATAAACATCCTTTGTTGAAGACATTGTGGAGAGGTAAAGTCACATGACCTAGGCCTTTGCCTTATTGAACAAGTAATATTGCCTTGCTGAGCTGAAGATCTCAGTCTGCTGTTTGAATTCTGACTAACAGGCCACACCAAAGGACCTCTGGCCCAGGTAGGACACCTGGCCTCATCTACACTGCTTCTATTGGAAGTTCAGTGCCATCGCCTACAAGGCTGATTCATCTTTGCATGCCTGTCTCATTGTGTGAAGTCAATACCACCAGAAAAGTGGATTATACAGCATCAGCTTTCAACCCACAGACCTCTGTGAAGGAATACCTCATTGGACTTTGATTCTGGACTCTGGACCTTTTGTGAAACAATATTTCCTTTTCTCTGTGGTCTCTGTACTGTAAATCTTTCTTTTCTCTATCCCTCTCTTTACTGCCTGAATACTGGAAGGATGTCACAAACCATCTTTTGCGTTTGGGGTGTGTGCAAATAAATTAACCCTTTGAGTTTACCCTGTCTCGAATTTGCTGTGGAGTTATTAATAGAAAATTGGATCATACCAAAGCTGAGGGGTTGGGAAATATACCACTGCTTATAAAAGAGGAAGCAGATCAAAAGCACCTTCCTGTTTACGGATAGGTGGTGAAAGGACAAATTAGTGCTGTTTAAATTAAACTCCTTCTGTCTGTAACACTACACAAAGATTCATCAACACAACGGGTTCAAATGAGTTTCAGGAATTAATTGGGGAATACCAGGGGTCAAGTCTGAGGATATGGGGTAGACCATTTAGGCCTGAGATGAGGAGAAATTTCTTCACCCAGAGTAGTGAGCCTGTGGAATTCGCTACCACAGAAAGTAATTGAGGCCAAAACATTGTATGTTTTCAAGAAGGAGTTAGATATAGCTCTTGGGGCGAAAGGGATCAAAGGGTATGGGGAGAAAGCGGGAGCAGGTTATTGAGTTGGATGATCAGCCATGATCATAATGAATGGTGGAGCAGGCTCGAAGGGCCGAATGGCCTACTCCTGCTCCTAGTTTCTATGTTTCCAAATTAACTTCTGAAACTCGAAAGCTGCTGTTAAAGGAGGCAACCATTCAACTAAAGCACACTAGATCGCAAAGGTACTTAGAACGTTAAACCATTTTTTAAACAGTGGGATCTGGCTGTCAAACAGGCATGGAGAAAAGATCATAGTATTTCAAATAATTTGCTTCAACTTGATTGGGCAGCTTTGGAATGTAAGAGTGAATGTAGAATTTAGATTTACCAACTTTTTTAATTTATTCATTCAGAGAATGCCACTGGCTAGGCCAGTGTTTATTGCCCTCGAGCAAGGAGAGGCTGACGAATGTGAAATGTATCGTCCATAACCGTAGATTAAAGTAAGAAGGATGGAAAATGACAGGTAAATTCTGAAGCGCATCAGGAGAATTACCATCGGAACAGGAGGTCTTGTTGAAATCCAGAGCGTAGAAAATCTCCCTGGTGCAGTAGAGATAAAACATGATGTTGACTATGACGGTAGAACAGAATATAGCAAAGGAATGAGGTCCCTTATTGATCTGAGGTAACTTGGGCAAACAGCCCCTGTCTCCTTCAAGGGCATTGCCAGGATGGAAAAGGTATGAATGACTCTGGGCAGCCTTGACAAAAGAGAAGTAGGAGAACTACAGAAATACAATAAAATCTTTTCTCTTTTAACTTTGCTGAAATTCAAATAAAATTAAATCTTCAACTCTTAAAGTCACATCCTCTGAAATCATCACACTTGGTGACTGGTGCCCCTCACAAGTAATGGTTCTTCATCTCTCTCCAGGCAGTCAAACTCACCCTGGAGCCAAACCCTTTGCTACCTGAAACAGCTCTCTTTAGTCACAAAGGACATCCTATGTGACTGTATCAGGCGTGAACTTTCTCTCCTCACGCTTCTCAACCTGTCTGCAGCATTTGACAGAGTTGACCATATCATCCTCCTCCAACACCTCTCCACTATCTCTAGCCAGGTAGGACTGCTCTCACCTGATTCCATTCTTATCTATCCAATCATAACCAAAGTATTGTTTGCAATGGTTTCTCTTCCTGCTGTTTCACCGTTACCTCTGGTGTCCCCCAAGGATCTATCCTTGGCCCCCTCCTATTTCTCATCGACATGCTGCCCCTCCAACACATCATCCAAAGGCACAGTATGAGCATGTACACATGTACACTGACCTCACCCAGGTCTAGCTCACCAGCACCTCTCTTAACTCCACTGTTGCTACATTATCAGACTGCTTATCCAACATCCAGTACTGGATGAGCAAAAATTTCCTCCAGTTAAATATCGGGAAGACTGAAGCCATTGTTTTTGGTTCCCGCTCCAAATTCCATTCCATAGGTATCGTCTCCATCCCTCTCCCTGGCAACAGTCTCAGATTAAGCCACCCTGTTCACAACCTTGGTGTCACAATGATCACAAGAGAAGCTTCTAAACTCATATTTGAGCCATCACTCTCTCTCTCTTCAGGTACCATATCCTAAGATGGCATTAGCAACCATGGACTTCATGTGTTGGTCTATGGTTATGCTCGGTAAGGTACTGCAGTGCTGTGCTGTTGCCTTCTGCAGGTTCTGGCTGAGCAGGAGGCTCTCCTGCCTGTCATAGGTGATTTGGAAGATTTGCAGGTTGATAATTAACCTGTCTGGCCACGTTATGAACACACCTTCAGTGGCCATCAAGTCTCAAAGTGGGGGTTGAACCCAGAATTTCTGGCTCGGAGGCAGGGACACTACTCACTGAGTCACAAGATCCTCATGTGTCATCACTAAGATGGTCTATTTCCACCTCCGTAACATTGTTCAACTTGGCCCTTGTCTCAGTTCATCTGCTGCTGAAACCCTTATCCATATCTTTATCACTTCTCGCCTTGACTATCCCAATGCACTCTTCACTCATCTCTGACAGATTAACCTCCAGACACTTGATGTCATCCAAAATTCTGCTGCCCATGTCTTAACTCACAGCAAGTCCCATTCCCATATCAGCCCTGTGTTCACTGACCTAAATTGGCTCCATGTCAAGCAACACCTTGATTATAAAGTTCTGACCCTTGTTTGCAGATCCCTCCATGGTCTCGCCCTTCCCTGTCTCTGTGATCTCTTCCAATCCCACACCCTGTGAGATCTCGGTGTTTCTCTAATTCTGCTCTCTTGAGCATTTCAGATTGCCATCACTCCAGCACTGGTGACCGTGCCTTCAGCTGCCTGGGTCTTCCCCTCTGGAATTCCCTCCCTAAACCTCCCCACTCCTATACCTCATTTTCCTCCTTTAAGACACTTTTTAAAACCCAAGCTTTTGGCCATCTAACCTAATATCTCCTTGTGTGACTTGTGTTCCCTGTGAAGCACCCTGGGATGTTTTATTATGTTAAAGTCGCTATATAAATATCAGTTATTGTTGTGATGTCATTCTGGACAATTTTGGACAGCTCACCCCATCAGTCCTTTCATTCCATTTGACTGAATGAAAGAGGTTGACAGATTGTTGTTGAATAATGGTGTTATGGTGTTAATGGTGTTATGGTGATAATGGTGTTATGGTGATAATGGTGATTATGGTGATAATGATGTTATGGTGATAATGGTGTTATGGTTAAAATGGTGTTATGGTGATAATGGTGTGATGGTGATAATGGTGATAATGGTGTTATGGTGTTAATGGTGTTATGGTGTTATGGTGATAATGGTGTTATGGTGATAATGGTGTTATGGTGATAATGGTGTTATGGAGTTAATGGTGTTATGGTGATAATGATGTTATGGTGATAATGGTGTTATGGTGATAATGGTGTTATGGTGTTATGGTGTTAATGGTGTTATGGTGATAATGGTGATTATGGTGATAATGGTGTTATGGTGTTATGATGTTATGGTGATAATGGTGTTATGGTGATAATGGTGTTAAGGTGTTATGATGTTATGGTGATAATGGTGTTATGGTGATAATGATGTTATGGTGATAATGGTGTTATGGTGATAATGATGTTATGGTGATAATGGTGTTATGGTGATAATGCTGTAATGGTGTTATGGTGATAATGATGTTACGGTGATAATTGTGATTATGGTGATAATGGTGTTATGGTGACAATGGTGATTATGGTGATAATGGTGATAACGGTGTTATGGTGATAATGGTGTTATGGTGATAATGGTGTTAATGGTGTTATGGTGATAATGGTGTTAATGGTGATTATAGTGTTATGGTGTTAATGGTGATAATGGTGTTAATGGTGTTATGGTGATAATGGTGTTAATGGTGATTATAGTGTTATGGTGTTAATGGTAATAATGGTGTTAATGGTGATAATGGTGTTAATGGTGATTATAGTGTTATGGTGTTAATGGTGATAATGGTGTTAATGGTGATAATGGTGTTAATGGTGTTAATGGTGTTATGGTGATTATGGTGTTAATGGTGATAATGGTGTTAATGGTGTTATGGTGATTATGGTGTTAATGGTGATAATGGTGTTAATGGTGATAATGGTGATAATGGTGTTATGGTGATAATGGTGTTAATGGTGTTATGGTGATTATGGTGTTATGGTGATTATGGTGTTAATGGTGATAATGGTGATAATGGTGTTATGGTGATAATGGTGTTAATGGTGTTATGGTGATTATGGTGTTAATGGTGTTAATGGTGTTATGGTGATTATGGTGTTATGGTGTTAATGGTGTTATGGTGATAATGGTGTTATGGTGATAATGGTGTTAATGGTGTTATGGTGATTATGGTGTTAATGGTGATAATGGTGTTAATGGTGATAATGGTGATAATGGTGTTATGGTGATAATGGTGTTATGGTGATTATGGTGTTAATGGTGTTAATGGTATTATGGTGATTATGGTGTTATGGTGATTATGGTGTTAAGGACTACAGAGCCAAGACAGGCCAATGCCATGATCAAACTGAATGGTGGAACAGACTCGAAGGGCCGATTGGCCTCCTTCTGTTTATGATAAATGTCCCCCATGATCTTCATATTGTAAAACCTTCAGTCTGATTTCACAGCACTAATTCTAGCCTTTACAAAAGGAAACAGAATCATATTTTGAATTTAATCCAAGGGAAATCTGACAGCAAATCGAAAAATGTCTATTGTGCAAAGCAGTTTCAAATGGGTTCTGTTTTAGCTGTGATGTGAATGGAATTGGAAAACATTCATTGAAATCATTGTACTTCAGAGTGATGCTGCACCTTTGTCATGGAGTAAAATGCTATCCTTCATGGTGAGCCTCGCTGTACCACACTGACCCAGTTTACAGAAATAACTCCCCTTCGCTCAGCATATTTCTTAGAAATGTTATCTATCATGACTATTTTCCTTGAGGTTTTTTGTGGCTGGGGTTGAATTAAAGATCTTGTATTTCTTTTAGAACCTTAGAATTTCCTCAGGACATCCCAAAGAACTTCACATTCAATCAATTATCTTTGAAGTAGACCAAAACACATCAGCTGTTTTATACACAGCAAGATCCTGCAAGAAAGGAAAAGAGAGGGAAGGCCTGTTAATCTGGTTAAAATGTGTACATCAATCAACTAGTTAGCCTCTCAAGCCTGTCCTTCCATTCAACGGATGAGATCCTGGCTGACCTGTGACCTAACCCCATATTCCCGCCTTTGTCCCATATCCTTTAATATCTTTGGTTAACAAAACTCTGTCAATTACCAATTTAAAATTAAAAGTAAAGCTAGCTGAAGGGAGTTCCAAACTTCTCCCACCCTTTGTGTGTCACAGTGTTTTCTAATCTCACTCCTAAAAGGCATGGCTCTAAATTCTAGACTCTGCTTCCCAATCCTAAACTCTCCATCCAACGGAATCGTTTCTCTCTCTCTGCCCTATCTGTTCGTTAATATCATGAAAATGTTGATTATGTCACCCCTTAATCTTCTAAATTCCAGGGAACACAACCCTGATGTACAGTCTCTCCTCATGATTTAACCCTTGGAGACCAGGTATCCATTTTGGTAAAGTTACACTGCTCTCCCTCTGAGGTCAGCCTATCCTTCCTGAAATGCGTTACCCAGTAACTCCAGGTGTGGTCTAACCAGGCCCTTTGGAAAGCCGAAACATGACTTTCATCACCGTGTATTCCAGCTCTCTGGATATAAACTCCAGCATTCCATTCACCGTTTCGATTATTTCCTGAACCTGTTGATGACATTTTAATGGTCGGTGTACTCGAACCTCCAAGTCTCGTTGGACATCCACTGTTTCTAGCTTTTCACCATTTACAAAGTCCCCATTTTACCCTTTTCAGGTGCAAAGTGGATGAGCTCACATTTGCTCCACTGAAACTTTTACACAGTTTTGTCCATTTCCTCAATCAATTAATATTTCTTTGTAATTTTATTTTTTATTCGTTCACGGGATGTGGGCTTCGCTGACTAGACCAATATTTATTGCCCATTCCTAATTACCCTTGAGAAGGTGGTGGTGAGCCGCTTTCTTGAACCGCTGCAGTCCATGTGGTGTAGGAACACCCACCGTGCTGGAATGTTTTTTGTATCCTCTATAGTGAAGCCAGACGCAAAAAAATTGTTTATTTCATCCACTATTTCCTTGTTATCTACAATTAACTCCCCACTTTCACTGTCTAGAGGACCAACACTTGCTTTACTTACTCTTTATCTTTTTAAATATCTGTAGAAACTCTTGTTATCCGTTTTTACATTTCTAGCTAGCTTCCTCTCACACTATAACTTCTTTCTCCTGATTAAACTGCCACTCTTTATATTCTGACCAATCATCTGCCCTGCCACTCATCTTTGCACAGTTATATGCTTTTTCCTTAAGCTTGATGTTTTTCCCAACTTATTTGGTTAACCACAGATGGTGGGTGCTCCCCTTAGAGTTGTTCTTTATAGTAGAAATATACTTATTCTGAATGTTCTGGAAAATCCCCATAAATGTCTGCCACTGCTTCTCTATTGATCTATCCTCTAGCCTAGTTTCCTAGTTCACTTCAGCTAACTCAGCTTTCATCCCCAGATAGTTGCCCTTATTTAAGTTTAAGATACTAGTCTTAGGCCCACTCTTCTCCCTTTTAAACTGGATGTAAAATTCAATCATATTGCTCATACTGCTGTCTGGTTGGTTCCAGAACATGCTGTTCTAATAAAATATCTCGAAAGCATTCTAAGAACTCCTCATCCAGGCTATTACTGCCAATCTAATTCTTCCACTTTTTGTGTACATTACAATCACCCATGCTTATTACCGTCCCTTTATCACAAGCACACAACATGTAATATGGCTGGCTACCCAGTGAGTAGGAGATCTTGCTGTTGTTAACTACCCTGGGCTCACCCAAGAAACTCACAGCTAACAGCAACGGCTAAGGTGAAGACAGGATTTTCCAAAGATTGCAGGAAATGCTTTACAAACCTGAAAAGGCAAATGGGACCTTGGTTTAATGTCTCAGCTTAAAGATGGTAGCTGCCATAGTGCAGCACTCCCTCAGTACTGACTCTCCGACAGCGCAGCACTCCCTCAGTACTGACTCTCCGACAGTGCAGCACTCCTTCAGCACTGACCCTCTGACAGTGCAGCACTCCCTCAGTACTGACCCTCTGACAGTGCAGCACTCCCTCAGTACTGACTCTCCGACAGTGCAGCACTCCCTCAGTACTGACCCTCCAACAGTGCGGCACTCCCTCAGTACTGACCGACCCTCTGACAGTGCGGCACTCCCTCAGTACTGACCCTCTGACAGTGCAGCAATTCCTCAGTACTGACCCTTCAACAGTGCAGCATTCCCTCAGTACTGACCCTCAAAAAGTACAATTCGCTGAGTTACTGACCCTCCGACAGTGCAGCACTCCCTCAGTATTGACCCTCTGACAGTGCAGCACTCCCTCAGTACTGACCCTCCGACAGTGCAGCACTCCCTCAGTACTGACCCTCTGACAGTGCAGCGCTCCCTCAGTACTGACCCTCTGACAGTGCAGCACTCCCTCAGTACTGACCCTCCGACAGTGCAGCACTCCCTCAGTACTGACCCTCTGACAGTGCAGCACTCCCTCAGTACTGATCCTCTGACAGTGCAGCACTCCCTCAGCACTGACCCTCTGACAGTGCAGCACTCCCTCAGCACTGACTCTATGACAGTGCAGCACTCCCTCAGTACTGACCCTCTGACAGTGCAGCACTCCCTCAGTACTGACCCTCTGACAGTGCAGCACTCCCTCAGTACTGACCCTCTGACAGTGCAGCACTCCCTCAGCACTGACCCTCTGACAGTGCAGCACTCCCTCAGCACTGACTCTATGACAGTGCAGCACTCCCTCAGTACTGACCCTCTGACAGTGCAACATTCCCTCAGTACTCACTTTGGATTGTCAATTTATTTACAGCAATTGCATTCTATCAATGATTATTCAGTAACCAATCACTGCATCACCACACACTACATGCTAAATAAGGACCGAACAATGAGTTTTCTTTCGCATCATTTTCTCTTGCTGCCTGCAATCAAATGCTGCGTTTATCTCTAGTGTACTTTGTGGGTAAATTTGAGGGCGTTATTGAACTTTGAAACTTAAATGAAAAGGAGCACAGCTCTTGGTTTCAATCTGATGAGTGGCCGGAGCTGACCTGTGGATCAGCCCACTTTGAGAAGTAAACAATGATTGTGATTTAACAATCTGACATATTAGATTCAAAGATGGGAGGTGACTGGTTTTGCTGCAGTCACTGAGAGGGACAGCACTTTCTTTCACGGGATGTGGGTTTCACTGGCTGGGCCAGCATTTATTGCCCATCCCTAGTTGCCCCTTGAGAAGGTGGTGGTGAGCTGCCACCTTGAACCGCTGCAGTCCATGTGGTGTAGGTACACCCACAGTGCTGTTAGGGAGGGAGTTCAAGGGTTTTGATCTGAAGGAACAGCGATATATCTCCACGTTAGGGTTGTGTGTTGATTGGAGGGGACCTTCTAGGCGGTGGTATGAGTCTCAGAATCCAGCAGCGGCTTGGCTGGGATGTGCCAGTGCTGCCATAACCAGATGGTTCCAATCATTAACTCCTTAACAGATTCAAAGTGTCAAATAATGCAGTTCCTTTCTAATTTCTGATTAAAATTGAACTGAAATTTAGAAATCCTAAGTTGAATAAAAAACATTTTTGAGATTTACCACAAAAGGTCTGTAATGACATCATATCTCTTCTTTCTTTATTACTTTCCAGACTTATTTTTAGAATTTTTTCTAATTCCACAAAAAAATCCCCTCAAATTATTTGTCCAGTATGGTAAGGTATGACCGAAGAACGTGAGTGACAATCGAGAAAGCGAGTCAAGAGGGATGTGTGACAGGATTCTGTGAATCAGATGCAATCTAAGCTGTGCCCTATAACACAGAACTCGTGGTGAATCAACTCCGAGCCCAGAAATCCTTTGATTTGAAACCCCTGCTGTTGTGCTGACAGGGTGATTGCGGTTTGATCCTGTGGCTTTGTTGTGTGTGAAAATTATTTTTCCAACAAGTTTGAGGTTATGTAACTTACACAAGAACAGAACAGTTGGTTTTGCTGAATAACATTAAAGCCCCCAACTCAACGCTCAAGAAACTAAAGTGAAAGCGTTTATACTTGCTTGACATGTGCTTGATTACAGGTTGCCATTTTACAACATGGTCCATAGCAGCTTACACAGCAACAGAACATACACTTTAGTACAACAGATTAATTGATCATTTGCTGTTTGTACACAAGGAACAATAATTATTAATGATCAGTTGTTTATGTTAGAACTTGGACTATCCTGTGCAAGTAATTGGCTGATACCTAAATAAATGTTACATGGAAACAGGAGGAGGCCATTCAGCCTCTTTGGGTCTCTTCAACCATTCAGCCTACATCCCATGAAAGAGTTAAAAAATGTTAGATCACAGCTGATTCAATTCTTAGATTCGTCTCCCATCTTGGTTCCATAACCCTTAATCCCCTCACCCAATAAAAATCTATCAGTCTCACTTTTGAAATTTTCAACCTACCCTTTGACAATTATTTTGAGGAGAGAGTTCCAGGTTCCCACTCCCCAGTGTGTGAAGTGTGCTCCCTGACATCACCCCTGAACAGTCTGGCTCTCATTTTAAGAGTATCGCCCCTTGTTCTGGAATCCACCACTGGGTGAAATAGTCCCTCTCTGAATCTACTTGGAACAATGTGAACTGCTCCGGTCTCCATGATATTAAAAAAGATATAGAGACTTCTGGCGAGAGCCCAAAAAGATTTACTAGAATGATACCAGGACTGAGGGCTCAGAACTATCGGGGAATACTGGAATGCCTGGGGTTCCTTACTCCGGAGAAGGGAAAGCTGAAGGGTGGCGATGCTAGAGTTCGGAAAGGATCTGATAGGGTAGATGGGGAGAAGGAGGTGAGAGAAATGGGTTTCTGGACTGTTGCTTTTGTTTTGGCTGTACACACAGCTTCCAAATGGTGGATAAAGGGGTGGTGGTGGGGGGTGGCGGGGAGGGGGGGGGGGGGTGTTGCATGTGCACACACCTGATGATGCATGTGTACACACCTGTGCATGTGCACACATTTGTGCATGTGCACACACTTGATGATGCATGTGCACACACCTGTGCATGTGCACACACCTGATGATGCATGTGCACACACCTGTGCATGTGCACACACCTGATGATGCATGTGCACACACCTGATGATGCATGTGCACACACCTGTGCATGTGCACACACCTGATGATGCATGTGCACACACCTGATGATGCATGTGCACGCACCTGATGATGCATGTGCACACACCTGATGATGCATGTGCACACACCTGTGCATGTGCACACACCTGTGCATGTGCACACACCTGGTGATGCATGTGCACACACCTGTGCATGTGCAAACACCTGATGATGCATGTGCACACACCTGATGATGCATGTGCACACACCTGATGATGCATGTGCACACACCTGTGCATGTGTACACACCTGTGCATGTGCACACACCTGATGATGCATGTGCACACACCTGATGATGCATGTGCACACACCTGTGCATGTGCACACACCTGAGCATGTGCACACACCTGATGATGCATGTGCACACACCTGTGCATGTGCACACACCTGATGATGCATGTGCACACACCTGATGATGCATGTGCACACACCTGTGCATGTGCACACACCTGATGATGCATGTGCACACACCTGATGATGCATGTGCACACACCTGTGCTTGTGCACACACCTGTGCATGTGCACACACCTGATGATGCATGTGCACACACCTGATGATGCATGTGCACACACCTGATGATGCATGTGCACACACCTGTGCATGTGCACACACCTGATGATGCATGTGCACACACCTGTGCATGTGCACACACCTGTGCATGTGCACACACCTGTGCATGTGCAAACACCTGATGATGCATGTGCACACACCTGATGATGCATGTGCACACACCTGTGCATGTGCACACACCTGATGATGCATGTGCACACACCTGATGATGCATGTGCACACACCTGTGCATGTGCACACACCTGAGCATGTGCACACACCTGATGATGCATGTGCACACACCTGTGCATGTGCACACACCTGATGATGCATGTGCACACACCTGTGCATGTGCACACACCTGATGATGCATGTGCACACACCTGTGCTTGTGCACACACCTGTGCATGTGCACACACCTGATGATGCATGTGCACACACCTGATGATGCATGTGCACACACCTGTGCATGTGCACACACCTGATGATGCATGTGCACACACCTGTGCATGTGCACACACCTGATGATGATCAGCAACAAACCGAGCAGATTGTGATGTCAATCAGTGTGCAAATATAATTTAAAATCAGAGCCGCAAACTTCAAATGTCACCCCCCAGCTAGTGCCCTCCCTTAGCCTAACACAGGACACTAAACAGCATGAAGGACATGCCACTCCAACTCCCAATAGATGTGAAGAGACCACAACACCTTCCAAATTAGTTGCTTAATTATCTTTCCTGGTCACTGGTGCAATTGTATGTGGTTCTGGAACTTTCCTCTTTTGTCTAATGTTTGAACCGTCTCCAGGGAGTGGTCTGGTTAGTGCTGAAGTAACTTATTGTTCATTCAAAAACTTGTGCTGAAACAGGTTGTTTGCAGATATGGATGGTCAGGTAGGCCTTCTTCTGCAAATGGAGCATGACTGAGAGAATGAAGAGAGATCACATAGAGCAGGGTAAGATGCTGGAAGAGGGAGGAGGAGGTGGAGGGTGAGAAGGACTTTCAGCAAGAAGGCATATCCTAGGGTATTCTCTTATCTTTATTTCAGCAATGTTCACTGTTCGAGATGTCCACATTTCACTGAGGAGGTTGTGACTGAAACCTGCTATAGCCATATCTCTGACCTCAGAGCAGGAGAAGGACCACAATACCAGTGACTGGTTATTAACTGTCATGTATAAGGTTCTTCCAGTCTGTTACTGGTGTTATTAGTGTCAGCGAGCTAAGACCTCACTCTCTATATTTTTATAAAATATATATAGATATTCTGATGGCTAATTTCTAAACTTTAAAAAATTGGATAAAGATTCCTTTTAAAATGGCTGAAGCTATGTCTGTCTATAAACCTCGAACAATAAAAGCTAATGTGGCAGTATCACAGAAACTTGCAACTTGTTATCTCTGAAGAGACCCTAAGGACCCCCTGTAGGCTGCAGAGACAAAGGCCATCTGCATTTCATAAGCCAAGTCTGGCCAACCGGACTCTATCCGACTACTAGAACAAAGGACTCACAGCTTTCCTTTCAAGTATTAATGGTTGGAATATTTAACCATCTCGGGAACCCAGATGGAGGATACAAACCCTTTGTCAAATACGCTGTGAAGAGGTGGGAGTCATTTGACATGAAATCCTCTAGCATGTATATAATACTGCCTTGCAGTACTGAAAACTCAGTTTACCATTTTACTGTACGAACATATGAATTAGGAACAGGAGAAGGTCACTCAGTCCCTCGAGTCTGCTCTGTCATTCAATATGTCACGGCTGATCTGATTGTAAGCTCTTGCCCATCCCCATAACCTTTCACTCCCATCTTTATCAAGAATCTATCAAGCTCCGCCTTAAAAATATTCAATTGCTTCCACTGCCTTTTGAGGAAGGGAAAAAATCTCTCCTCATCTCTGTCTTAAATGGGTGACACCTTATTCTTAAACAGTGACCCCTGGTTCTAGATTCTCCAACAAGAGGAAACATTCTCTCCACATCCACCCTGTCAAGACCCCTCAGGATCTTATATGTTTCGATCAAGTCACCTCTTACTCTTCTAAACTCCAGCGGATACAAGCCTGGTCTGTCCAACTTTTCCTCCCTTTCCTGGTATTAGTCTAGTAAACCTTCTCTGAACTGTTTTCAATGCACTAGGACACCCAGATCGCTCTGCATCTCAGAGCTCTGTAATCTCTCACTATTTAGATAATATGCTACCTTTTTATTCTTCTTGCCAAAATGGGCAATTTCACATTTGCCCACATTATATTCCATTTGCTAGATCGTTGCCCACTCACTTAACCTATCGATGTCACTTTGAAGCCTCCTTATGTCCTCTTCACAGCTTACTTTCCAACCTAGCTTTGTGTCATCAGCAAATTTAGTAACCATACCATCTGTCCCTTCATCCAAGTCATTTACATAAATTGTAAGTAGTTGAGGCCTCAGCACTGATCCCTGTGGCACACCACTCATCACATCCTGCCAACCAGAAAAAGACCCATTTATGCCAACCCTCTGTTTCCTGTTGGCCAACATGTTATCTCCTACACCACGAGCTTTTATTTTCCACTAAATGCCTTTGATGTGGCGCTTTATGAAATGCCTTCTGGAAATCTAAGTACAGTACATCCACTGGTACCCCATTATCCACAGCACCTGTTACTTCTTCAAAGAACTCCAATAAACTGGTTACCCATATTGGGTGGGCAGTGCGGGCGCTGCCGCTGGTGATCGGGATTGCACCACCATTTTGCACAGGCGGGCCAATTAAGGCTCGCCCAGCGTGTTTGGCGACTCCCAGGGATGGCGGGAGTGGGCGGGCAGAGGCAGATTGGCAATTGCCGCAGGGTCCCATGGCGATCCGGTGGCCTTGTTAAAAGCCAAGCTGCAGCTGCACCAAGGCTGCCTTACATGCCAGGGGTTGGGGGCAGGGCAAATCTGAAAGAGCCGTGCAGGAGGCTAGGGCAGGTGGCCCGTGTGCACCCAGGTTCTCTGGTGAGTGCTATGTTGCCCTCCTTGAGGAGGTGGTAGCACCGTGGGATGTGCCTGTCTCTGAGGACAGGAGCAGGAGGTCCCCCCACTTGACCAAGCGTGCGTGGGAGGAGGTTGTTGAGGGTTGTCAGTGCCTCATGGAGAGGCAGCTCCAGGGACAGGATCAGGGGTTCCTGAGGTTGCACTCGGACATGTGCACCCTCACTGGGACATTGACCTGGTCTGGTCAGTGCCTGTGTGGTGCCCATCCTTCTATGGTGAGCAGGGAAGGCCGAATGGACCTCAGGTTGGCGCAGCAGCTGCCTGCCATCTCTGCTGGCACCTCTCAGGGCGATCCAGATGAGGGTGGCAGCTCCTCCACCCTCTCTGCCAGTGACCACGGCCCCCAATGAGGCTGTGATGATTGGGGAGATGCCAGACGTGGCACTGGCCGCTCCCTCCCAGGCGGGGCCAGCACAGGCTCCATCGGCCAGAGGATGGCCGCCAAGGTCATTGAGGCCAACAGGACAGCAGGGTCAGCAGCTGGCTCAGATACCACTCCCAGCGAGGGGGCAGCACCAAGTGCCCAGAAATGAAAGATGAAGGCACCTTAGGCACAACCCGAGTTCATCACTGGTACTTTCCTGTTGCCCTGCCCACAAAGAGTGGATTAGAACGATGTGTGAAGTCCAACACATTTTGATTTCTGTAATTTGACGAGACTTTGGTCACAAAATTAAATTAATGTTGTCTCAAATGGCTGTGGATTCCTCTTTATTTGGAATGGTGCAGGGATTCCTGAGATTGGATGAATGATTTGTGTGTCTTTTAGATTTATTGACTGTGCCCATCACTAATCCTCCTATCCAGGCAGATGAGATGTGGAAGCGTCAGGCCAGGCCATAAATGCTGTGCTAACTAATCCTTGGATGAGATTGTCCCGGGTGTCCCTCCCTCCCTGCAGTATGCCTGGGTCAGTGTCTACTCCCTCAGGATCTCCCTGTCTGTGCTCATCCTCAGACTCACTGCTGGACTCATCGTGCTCAGTCCCAGCCACTGTGTCTACATCTCCTTCATCCACTGCGTCCCCCCCTTTCCAGGGCAAGATTGTGGAGAGTGCAGCATGCAACCACTATCAGCGACACACGATCTGGGGGGTACTGGAGTGCACCCCCTGAGCGGCCCAGACATCGGAAGCACATCTTGAGAAGACTGATGGCTCTCTCCACCACAGCCCTTGTGGAGCCCTGGCTCCTATTGTACCGCTGCTCAGCTTCTGTTCTTGGATGGGGGAGAGGCGTCATGAGCCACCTTCTGAGGGGATAGCCCTTGTCACCCAGCAGCCATCCATCCAGCCGGGCTGGAGCACTGAAGAGCCCCGGCACCTGGGAGTGTCTGAGGATGTAGGTGTCGTGGGAGCTGCCTGGGTACCTTGCACAGACTTGTAGAATCAGCATCCTGTGGTCACACACTATCTGCACGTTCATGGAGTGGAAGCCCTTCCTGTTGATGAAGGCACCGGGCTCACCTGCTGGCGCCTTGATGGCCACATGTGTACAGTCTATAGCACCCTGGACACAGGGGAAGCCAGCAATGGCCGCGAAGCCTCTGGCTCGCTCAGCCTGGCTGACCTGGTCCCAGCGGAAGTGGATAAAGGTCAATGCCTGTCTGAACAGAGCGTCTGTAACCTGCTTGACACAAGTGTGGACAGCTGATTGGGAGACACCATAAAGATCACCCACCGAGCCCTGGAAGGAGCCAGAGGCATAGAAGTTGAGGGCAATTGTGAGCTTCAGAGCCACTGGCATGGGGTGTCCACCCACACAGTTAGCGGAGATCTCAGGTCCAGTCATCTGACAGATATAGTTGACCGTCTCCCTTGAGAGATGGAGTCTCCTTTGGCACTGCACCTCAGACATATTGAGGTAGCTGCTTCGCCGCCTGGAAATCCTGGTAGCAGGATATGGTGTCTTCTGCAGCCCCTACCACTTTGGACAACCTCTTGGCCCTGTGCCCCTTGTGCCTGCGCCTGTCCTCCCAAAGGTGGCTCCCCTGGAGGCTGAATGTGAACTACTGGCCTCCTCCCCCTTCTAACCCTCCCTTCCTCCTCAGATGATGTGCCTCCAGTGGAGAGATCGTCTCCCATTCCCAGGCTCAGGAAGGTTTGCTGAAACTTACAGGCCCCAAAACAAATGCTCAGTGCAAAGTGCTGACCTGAAGGTAATGAGTAGAGTCCAAGCAGCTGCTGTGTGTCTGAGACTTCTCCACCTCACACACACAACTCTCAATAACTTTGGAGCACTAACTGTTAATTCGCAAAACTACCGATCCCTCTTTCCCGCCTGTGAATGAGGATCGTTAAAGTTTCAGATACCCGCCTGCCTGTTGTGCCTGTGCGACGAGCTGAATATTGCACAGGCGCCTTAAAATCCAGGACAGTTTGACCCATAAATACCTTAATTGTCCGGTAATGACTGGCGGCCATGCAACAAATATCTTCACACACCCGGCCAGAGAAATATCGCGATGGCGCGCGGGGAGGTCAGGGCGGTGAGGTCAGGGCAGTGAGGTCAGGGTGGTGAGGATGGGATGAGCGGTGAGGTCAGGGCGGTGAGGTCAGGGCGGTGAGGTCCGGGCGGTGAGGTCCGGGCGGTGAGGTCCGGGCGGTGAGGTCCGGATGAGCGGTGAGGTCAGGGTGGTGAGGTCAGGGCGGTGAGGTCAGAGCGGTGAGGTCACGGCGGTGAGGTTGGGATGAGCGGTGAGGTCAGGGCGGTGAGGTCAGGGCGGTGAGGTCAGGGTGGTGAGGATGGGATGAGCGGTGAGGTCAGGGCGGTGAGGTCAGGGCGGTGAGGTCCGGATGAGCGGTGAGGTCAGGGCGGTGAGGTCAGGGTGGTGAGGATGGGATGAGCGGTGAGGTCAGGGCGGTGAGGTCAGGGCGGTGAGGTCCGGATGAGCGGTGAGGTCAGGGCAGTGAGGATGGGATGAGCGGTGAGGTCAGGGCGGTGAAGTCAGGGCGGTGAGGTCAGGGCGGTGAGGATGGGATGAGCAGTGAGGTCAGGGTGGTGAGGTCAGGGCGGTGAGGTCAGGGCGGTGAGGTCCGGATGAGCGGTGAGGTCAGGGCGGTGAGGTCAGGGCGGTGAGGTCCGGATGAGCGGTGAGGTCAGGGCAGTGAGGATGGGATGAGCGGTGAGGTCAGGGCGGTGAGGTCAGAGCGGTGAGGTCAGGGCGGTGAGGTCAGGGCGGTGAGGATGGGATGAGCAGTGAGGTCAGGGCGGTGAGGTCAGGGCGGTGAGGTCGGGGTGGTGAGGTCACGGCGGTGAGGATGGGATCAGCGGTGAGGTCAGGGCAGTGAGGTCAGGGCGGTGAGGTCAGGGCGGTGAGGTCAGGGTGGTGAGGATGGGATGAGCGGTGAGGTCAGGGCGGTGAGGTCAGAGCGGTGAGGTCAGGGTGGTGAGGTCACGGCGGTGAGGATGGGATGAGCGGTGAGGTCAGGGCCGTGAGGTCAGAGCGGTGAGATCAGGGCGGTGAGGTCAGGGCGGTGAGGATGGGATGAGCAGTGAGGTCAGGGTGGTGAGGTCAGGGCGGTGAGGTCAGGGTGGTGAGGTCCGGATGAGCGGTGAGGTCAGGGCGGTGAGGTCAGGGCGGTGAGGTCCGGATGAGCGGTGAGGTCAGGGTGGTGAGGATGGGATGAGCGGTGAGGTCAGGGCGGTGAGGTCAGGGCGGTGAGGTCCGGATGAGCGGTGAGGTCAGGGCGGTGAGGTCAGGGTGGTGAGGATGGGATGAGCGGTGAGGTCAGGGCGGTGAGGTCAGGGCGGTGAGGTCCGGATGAGCAGTGAGGTCAGGGCAGTGAGGATGGGATGAGCGGTGAGGTCAGGGCGGTGAGGTCAGGGCGGTGAGGATGGGATGAGCAGTGAGGTCAGGGTGGTGAGGTCAGGGCGGTGAGGTCAGGGCGGTGAGGTCCGGATGAGCGGTGAGGTCAGGGCGGTGAGGTCAGGGCGGTGAGGATGGGATGAGCAGTGAGGTCAGGGTGGTGAGGTCAGGGCGGTGAGGTCAGGGCGGTGAGGTCCAGATGAGCGGTGAGGTCAGGGCGGTGAGGTCAGGGCGGTGAGGTCCGGATGAGCGGTGAGGTCAGGGCAGTGAGGATGGGATGAGCGGTGAGGTCAGGGCGGTGAGGTCAGAGCGGTGAGGTCAGGGTGGTGAGGTCAGGGCGGTGAGGATGGGATGAACAGTGAGGTCAGGGCGGTGAGGTCAGGGCGGTGAGGTCGTGGTGGTGAGGTCACGGCGGTGAGGATGGGATAAGCGGTGAGGTCAGGGCAGTGAGGTCAGGGCGGTGAGGTCAGGGCGGTGAGGTCAGGGTGGTGAGGATGGGATGAGCGGTGAGGTCAGGGTGGTGAGGTCAGAGCGGTGAGGTCAGGGTGGTGAGGTCACGGCGGTGAGGATGGGATGAGCGGTGAGGTCAGGGCAGTGAGGTCAGGGCGGTGAGGTCAGGGCGGTGAGGTCAGGGCGGTGAGGTCAGGTTGGTGAGGTCCGGATGAGCGGTGAGGTCAGGGCGGTGAGGTCAGGGCGGTGAGGTCCGGATGAGCGGTGAGGTCAGGGTGGTGAGGATGGGATGAGCGGTGAGGTCAGGGCGGTGAGGTCAGGGCGGTGATGTCAGGGCAGTGAGGTCAGGGCAGTGAGGATGGGATGAGCGGTGAGGTCAGAGCGGTGAGGTCAGGGCCGTGAGGTCAGGGCGGTGAGGTCAGGGCGGTGAGGTCAGGGCGGTGAGGATGGGATGAGCGGTGAGGTCAGGGCGGTGAGGTCAGAGCGGTGAGGTCAGGGCGGTGAGGTCAGGGTGGTGAGGTCCGGATGAGCGGTGATGTCAGGGCGGTGAGGTCAGGGCGGTGAGGTCCGGATGAGCGGTGATGTCAGGGTGGTGAGGATGGGATGAGCGGTGAGGTCAGGGCGGTGAGGTCAGGGCGGTGAGGTCAGGGCGGTGAGGATGGGATGAGCGGTGAGGTCAGGGTGGTGAGGTCAGGGCGGTGAGGTCAGGGCGGTGAAGATGGGATGAGCGGTGAGGTCAGGGCGGTGAGGTCAGAGCGGTGAGGTCAGGGCGGTGAGGTCAGGGCGGTGAGGATGGGATGAGCAGTGAGGTCAGGGTGGTGAGGTCAGGGCGGTGAGGTCAGGGTGGTGAGGTCCGGATGAGCGGTGAGGTCAGGGCGGTGAGGTCAGGGCGGTGAGGTCAGGGCGATGAGGATGGGATGCGCACCCAGCACACATCTTTTTAGGTGTGGATGTGCAGCTCTCTCCTCCTGCTCACTGACAGGAAAATCCTGCCCATGATTCCTCTTTCACAAAACCATGTTAAATCTGCCTGATCGGCTTGAATTTTTCTTACAGAATCACTTCTAACATTTTCTCTATGACAGATGTTAGGCTGATTGGCCTGTAATTTCCCTGCTTTCTGTTTCCCTCCCTTTTCGAGTAAAGGAGTTACATTCGCTATTTTCCAAACTAATGGAATCTTCCATGAATCCAGAGAATTTTGGAAAATTAAAACCAACACATAATTACCTCACTAGTCACTTCTTTTAAGACCGTAGGATGAAGTCCATCAGGACCTGGGGATTTGTCAGCCCGCAGTCCCAACAATTTGCTCAGTACCACTTCCCTGGTGATTGTAATTTCCCTGAGTTCCTCCCTCCCTTCCATTTCCTGGTTTACAGCTATTTCCAGATGTTACTTGTATCCTCTATAGTGAAGGCCAATGTAAAATTCCTAAACAAAAACAGAATTACCTGGAAAAACTCAGCAGGTCTGGCAGCATCGGCGGAGAAGAAAAGAGTTGACGTTTCGAGTCTTCATGACCCTTCGACAGAACTTGATTTCGAGTCCAGGAAAGAGTTGAAATATAAGCTGGTTTAAGGTGTGTGGGGCGGGCGGGGGGGGGTGGTGGAGAGAGAGAGACAGAGGTGCTTGTGTAGACAAACAAGCTGTGATAGAAGCAGATCATCAAAAGATGTCAGTGACAATGGGACAAAAGAACACATAGGTGTTAAAGTTAAAGTCTTCCCTCCTAATGTAAAATTCCTGTTCAATTCACCTGCCATCTCCTTACTTTCCATTAGCAATCCCCCAGACTCAGTGGGTGGAATTTTTCGCTGGGCGAGTGGGCACACACCCGACCTGCTCGAGCGTGAAATGACGCGTGTTGATTTCTGCCGAGCGTGCTGATGTCAACGCGCGCTCTCGCGATTGTTCACTAGGTGGGCCGCAAGGGAGACGGAGACACGCTTGCCATTAATTAAGAGGCCAATTAAGGCCCTTGACACACCAACTGTCTCTAAATTTACCTGGCCCATGCAAATTTTTGGCTGTTGCATGGGCAAAATAGGCAGGCCACAATAAGCAAGAGCCCATCCACGGGCAGGATGAGAAGGGTCAGCAGCATTGTCAATGTGAGTAGTGAGGAGTTTTGGCGATCGTGTGCTGCTGGTTGCTTTTGTGGCCTGGACAGCTTCACCTTACTTCAGAGCTACATTCTGAGCCTTCCAGGACCCATTGCTGTCTGCGAGGCCCCCGGAGGATTCAGACCGCGTGGGCCCTTCCAGGCTCAGACAGCCTTCCCTTACCCTGGGAATGGGGATTGTGGTCTCCGCTGGAGGCACCTCCTCTGAGGAGGAAGAGAGGGGCAGAAGGGAGAGGAGGCCGGGTGTCCCAGTGCAGCTTCCAGGGGAGGGACCTGTGGGAGGAGAGGCGCAGACACAAGGGGCACAGGGCCAGCAGGTAGTCCAAGGTGGAAGGGGCTACAGAAGATGCCACTATCCTGCTGCCAGGGTTTACAGGCAGTGATGCAGCTACCTCAATATGTCTGAGGTGCAGTGTCGAAGGAGGCTCTGTCTCTCAAGGGAGACAGTGAGCCCAGTGTCTTTGTCAACAGGAAGGGCTTCCACTCCATGAACGTGCAGATAGTGTGTGATCACAGGATGCAGATTCTACAAGTCTGTGCAAGGTACCCAGGCAGCTCCCACGACACCTACATCCTCAGACACTCCCAGGTGCCGGGGCTCTTCAGTGCTCCAGCCCGGCTGGATGGATGGCTGCTGGGTGACAAGGGTTCTCCATTGAAGAGGTGGCTCATGATGGCTCTCCACCACCCAAGAACAGAGGCAGAGCAGCTGTACAATAGGAGCCATGCTTTCACAAGGGCTGGGGTGGAGAGAACCATAGGTCTTCTCAAGATTTGCTTCCGATGCCTGGACCGTTCAGGGGGAGAACTACAAACCCCCCAGAGCGGGTGTCACTGACAGTGGTTGCAGGCTGCACTCTCCACAATCTGGCACTGGCAAGGGGGAACCCACCGGAGGAAGAGGATATCGAAGCAGCTCCACAGGCCACAGAGGATGAATCCAGTAGTGAGTCCGAGGGTGAGCACTGTGAGAATGCTGAGGGCATGGACACTGACCTGGGCAACATCCAGGGAGACAGAGACACCCGGGATGCTTTGATCCAATGCTCCTTCAGCTAGCCTGTCAATAAGAGACACCACCTTAAGAGCCCAGGGCTGCAGGCTCCATACTCGATCCCTGACAGGACCAGTCCCTTGGCCAACAGCATACACACTGTGCCTGTGTAATAAAGTTTCAGGAGACACACGTCCATCATGACATAATGGCCTACCCTGCACCAGCAGAACAAGTGCAGCTTACAGAAACCAACAGCACAAAATAACAGCTCACATAATTGTTAATGTGACACAGCTGAAATGAACATTAATCGGTGTTTTTAATCACAACATGAAAAATATTAAACCAAAATGGGGAAACAAAATATCACCCATGATAAGGCCGTCTTGTGTTTAAGGTGCTTTACGTTTACGCTTGTGGGTGCTACGTCTTAGTGCTCCCCCCTCACTGGCACTTGTATTGGAGACAGCTTGCTCACTCTGCTGTCTTGTTGGTCTTCATGACCTTGGCGGCCATCCTCTGGCCAGTGGAGCCTGTGCTGGCCCCGCCTGGGAGGGAGCGGCCAGTGCCACGTCTGGCATCTCCCCAGTCGCTGCAGCCTCATCAGATGCCGCGGTCACTGGCAGAGGGGTGGAGGAGCTGATGCTGTCATCCAGAGCGCCCGGAGAGGAGCCCGCAAAAACAACAGGCAGCTCGTGCACCAACATGAGGTCACTCTGGGGCTCCCTGCTCGTTATTGATGGACGGGCACCTAGCTGGGAAACTGGGTGCCCAATCCATCTCCCACACTGACACTGACCAGCTGAGGTCAATGCTGGTGTGAGGGCTGCAGGTCCAAGCGCATTCCCTGATTGAGTCCCTGGAGCTCTGTCTCCATGAGAGTCGCCACTCTCTCCATGGGGGAGTCAGTGCGCTTGGCCATGAGGGTCAAAGCAGTGCTCACGCTCCGCATGGACTCCTCCATCATGGAGACTATGGCACACAGACCCTGATGTATCTCCCACACACCCTGCTGGATTTCCTGCATCTGCTGCCTCAGAGACAACTCCAGAGGCTCATCATCAGCCACCGATTGAGCAAGTTCCTAGACCCCAGCCGTGCCTGATTGCTGGCGCCATGGGCACTCTCTGTCTCTGCCTGCACCTCCAGACAGAGTGAAGTGCCCTCACTAAGGTGTACCAAGATACTAGATGGAAATCTTATGCCCACCGAGGTGCTGGTATCTGCGCTGGTGCCTGCTTGACAGAGGGTGTGACACAGGTGCATGGTGAGCATGGTGATCCTCTGGGGTCAAGGGTGGGCCTTCAGGCTCCTCAGAGTGACTGCCTGCTGGTGAACCTAAAAGGGAGAAGAAGGACATGTCATTAGTTAAAGTCATCACACAGTCATTGTGCATGCCAGGCACCCTGGTGAGACAATGGAGATCTGCATCATGGTGCCCTCGTCTTTCCATTATCAATGGGGACTCCGGTTTTGAGGCGCCCATCAATACAGAGACTACACTGGAATGGTTGCAGGTCCAGACATTCTCGCCTCAGTGCGCTGCACCCCATGTGAGTACCATGCTGACATGGGTCAATGTGCAGAACAGTTAAGGGCTGCCCATCCCCTGGTGGACCTGGGATCGCTGCAGATCATTGGAGCCTCCGGCACTGTACCCATGTGGGCCTCACCCTGTCGTGGCTGCTCACCCTGGATGCCACCTCCCCCCAAGGCCTTTTTGGTGAGGTGGGGGATGGGGGGGATGGTGGAGGGTGGGGGGTCTCCTCCTCCCGTCCCTGGGGTTTCCCTCCTAGCTGCCACCTCCTGCAGGGGGGCAGGGCAGTGAGGCACTCACCCGAGAGACACGGGGCGATTGTCCTGCCAACCTTCCCACCCGCCTGCTGTGTCCACCCGCAGGGGAATCCACTCCTCCCGGGGCAGGCTGGGCAGCTTTTGAATCGGCCGCCAGGTGGCCATTGGCCCCGATGGACATCATGGCTCTGGCCCCGCCAGCCCCTCCTCCGAGCTTCCCCAGCCGCCATTCACACGGGGTCCGGCAGCGGGAGGTATCAGTGTCATGCAGATCGCCCCCAGCCTCCCCCTGCCAAGCCCATCCCTGCTGAGGGCAAAATTCTACCCACTTCCTATAGGGCTAATGCTCACCTTGTTAACTTTTCTTATTTAAATACCTTTAGAAACTTTGACCATCTGCTTTAATATTTCTGGTTAGCTTTCTCTTGTACCCTCATGTTTCCCTGCTTATTAATTGTTTTGACATTCTTTGCTGTTCTTTATATCCTGTCCAGTCTTCTGACCTGCCACCCTTCCTTGCTTTGCCTTTTAGTTTGATGCTATCTTTAACTTTTTTAGTTAACCACGGATGGTGGGTCCCCCCCACAACCCCACCCCCCACCACCCCGCCCGACCCACCACCCCCCACCCTCCCCCACCCTCCCCCACCCCCCCAACCTTGGAAATTTTCTCTCTCGCTGGAATGTATTTATTCTGCCATTGCATCTCTACTGATCAATCCCTTAGCCTAATTTGCCAGTTCACTTTAGCTAATTCTGCTTTCATGCCTCATAATTGTCCTTATTTAAGTTTAAGATGCTAGTCTTGGACCCATTCTTTTCTCCCTCAAACTGAATGTAGAGCTCAATTGCCTTTGACAAGGTCCCACATGGGAGGTTAGTTCAGAAGGTTCAGACACTTGGTATCCATGGAGAGGTTGTAAACTGGATTTGAAATTGGCTGTGTGGGAGAAGACAGAGAGTGGTAGTGGATGATTGCTTCTCAGACTGGAGGTCTGTGACTAGTGGTGTGCCTCAGGGATCTGTGCTGGTTGTCTATATCAATGATCTGGATGATAATGTGGTGAATTGGATCAGCAAGTTTGCTGATGACACTAAGATTGGAGGCGTTGTGGACAGCGAGGAAGGCTTTCAAAGCTTGCAGAGAGATCTGGACCGACTGGAAAAATGGGCCAGAAAATTTAATGCAGAAAAGTGTGAGGTGTTGCATTTTGGAAGGTCAAACCAAGGTAGGACAGACACAGTAAATGGTAGGGCACTGAGGAGTGCAGAGGAACAAAGGGATCTGGGAGTTCAGATACATAATTCCCTGAAAGTGGCGTCACAGGTAGACAGGGTTGTAAAGAAAGCTTTTGACATACTGACCTTCATAAATCAAAGTATTGAGTATACTTAAACCAACTTATATTTCAACTCTTTCCTGGACTCAAAATCAAGTTCTGTCGAAGGGTCATGAAGACTCGAAACGTCAACTCTTTTCTTCTCCACCGATGCTGCCAGACCTGCTGAGTTTTTCCAGGTAATTCTGTTTTTGTTTTGGATTTCCAGCATCCGCAGTTCTCTTTGTTTTTATCTCTGTGTTTAATTGACTGCCACTGCTCTTCAAGAAATGCCTACCTCCTTGAAGAAGTTCTGTTCCTCTCTGCGACAAGATTTCCGTATCTCTCTGTTGCCTTGTTCACCTTCTTTGCTTTCCATTTCCCTCCTAGTGTTTGACAAGGTGTTTACTAAAACCCGCTTTCACAGCCATATCTCCTTTCTCAGTGACTGCCTCCGTCTCCGACTTACCCCACGTGGATTTCAACTGAAATTCCACCCCTCATCTTTCGAACCCACCCAGGATTACCGGTATCTCCGGGACATAAAACGTTTCTCAGACTGCTGTTCCCGTCACATTCTGAAATCCACACTCAGTGCCATGCGCCGCCATATGAACACACTCGACCTCTCCCTCCAGCAGCACCGCCGCACCCTTTTTCAAAGCTGCGAGTGCCCCCAGTTTCATTTTATCCTTCAGCTCATCCGACGCCTCAACAAGAAACTTTTTCTCTTTCTCTCAACTGCTAAGGAACGCAAGCTCCAACAACTCATCGACACTAACACCCATCTAGGACCCTCCACCCCAGCCTGTCCCTCCGTCCCCACCCCATCTTCCAATCCCAGCCCCAGCCGTGTATTCACTATACCCCCTGACCTTCCCCTCTCCGATGCTGAACGTTCAGTGCTCAGCAAAGGACTTAGTTTCATACCCTTACGCCCTCACCTCAATGAATTTCGGGCTCGGCATGATACTGAACTCTTCTTTCGCCGTCTTCGTCTCCGGGCTCACTTCTTTGGGCAGGAGTCCTCTCCCAGTTCAACGGATCCTTTTACCCATCTCCAATATTCTCCCTCCACCTGGACCCCTCCCTCTGGATTCTTACCTTCTCTTGATCTTTTCATTGAGAACTGTCGGCGCGACATTAGTCGTCTCAATTTCTCTGCTCCTCTCACCCATTCTAACCTGTCTCTCTCTGAACTTACTGCACTCCATTCTCTCAGGTCCAACCCTGACATTGTCATCAAACCCGCTGACAAGGGTGGTGCTGTTGTTGTCTGGCGCGCTGACCTCTACCTCGCGGAGGCTGAGCGTCAACTCGCAGACACTTCCTCCTACCTCTCCCTGGACCATGACCCCACCACTGAACATCAAGCCATTGTTTCCAGGACTGTCACTGACCTCATCTCCTCTGGGGATCTCCCTCCCACAGCTTCCAACCTGATAGTCGCCCAACCTCGGACGGCCCGCTTCTATCTCCTACCTAAAATCCACAAACAGAACTGCCCCGGTAGACCGATCGTCTCAGCTTGCTCCTGCCCCACAGAACTCATTTCTCGTTATCTTGACTCCCTTCTCTCTCCCCTTGTCCAGTCCCTTCCCACCTACATCCGTGATTCCTCTGACACCTTACGTCACATCAACAATTTCCAGTTCCCTGGCTCCAACCGCTTCCTCTTCACCATGGACGTCCAATCCCTCTACACCTCCATCCCCCACCAGGATGGTCTGAGGGCCCTTAGCTTCTTCCTCGAACAGAGGCCCGAACAATCCCCATCCACCACTACTCTCCTCCGTCTGGCTGAACTTGTTCTCACGCTGAACAATTTCTCCTTCAACTCCTCTCACTTTCTCCAAATAAAAGGTGTGGCTATGTGTACCCGCATGGGTCCCAGCTATGCCTGTCTCTTTATGGGATATGTGGAACATTCCTTGTTGCAGTCCTACCCCGGCCCCCTTCCACAACTTTTTCTCCGGTACATCGATGATTACTTCGGTGCCGCTTCATGCTCTCGTCGGGACTTGGAAAAATTTATTAATTTTGCTTCCAATCTCCACACCTCCATCATTTTCACGTGGTCCATCTCTGACACTTCCCTTCCCTTCCTTGACCTCTCTGTCTCAATCTCTGGTGATAGACTGTCCACTAATATCCATTACAAACCCACCGACTCCCACAGCTACCTCGACTACAGCTCCTCACACCCCGCTTCCTGTAAGGACTCCATCCCATTCTCCCAGTTCCTTCGCCTTCGTCGCATCTGTTCCGATGATGCTACCTTCAAAAACGGTTCCTCTGACATGTCCTCCTTCTTCCTTAACCGAGGTTTTCCACCCACGGTCGTTGACAGGGCCCTCAACCGTGTCCGGCCCATCTCCCGCGCATCCGCCCTCACGCCTTCTCCTCCCTCCCAGAAACATGATAGGGTCCCCCTTGTCCTCACTTATCACCCCACCAGCCTCCGCATTCAAAGGATCATCCTCCGCCATTTCCGCCAACTCCAGCATGATGCCACCACCAAACACATCTTCCCTTCACCCCCCTTATCGGCATTCCGTAGGGATCGCTCCCTCCGGGACACCCTGGTCCACTCCTCCATCACCCCCTACTCCTCAACGCCCTCCTATGGCACCACCCCATGCCCACGCAAAAGATGTAACACCTGCCCCTTCACTTCCTCTCTCCTCACCGTCCAAGGGCCCAAACACTCCTTTCAAGTGAAGCAGCATTTCACTTGCATTTCCCCCAACTTAGTCTACTGCATTCGTTGCTCCCAATGTGGTCTCCTCTACATTGGAGAGACCAAACGTAAACTGGGCGACCGCTTTGCAGAACACCTGCGGTCTGTCCGCAAGAATGACCCAAACCTCCCTGTCGCTTGCCATTTCAACACTCCACCCTGCTCTCTTGCCCACATGTCCGTTCTTGGCCTGCTGCATTGTTCCAGTGAAGCCCAACGCAAACTGGAGGAACAACACCTCATCTTCCGACTCGGCACCTTACAGCCTTCCGGTCTGAATATTGAATTCAATAACTTTAGGTCGTGAGCTCCCTCCCCCATCCCCACCCCCTTTCTGTTTCCCCCTTTTTTTCCCCCTTTTTTTTCCCTATAAATTTTACAGATTTTTCTTTTCCCACTTATTTTTAAATATTTTAAAATCTTTTATGCTCCCCCCACCCCCACTAGAGCTGTACCTTGAGTGCCCTACCATCCATTCTTAATTAGCACATTTGTTTAGATAATATCACCAACTTTAACTTTAACACCTATGTGTTCTTTTGTCCCATTGTCACTGACATCTTTTGATGATCTGCTTCTATCACTGCTTGTTTGTCTACACAAGCACCTCTGTCTCTCTCTCTCTCTCCGCCCCCCCACACACACACCTTAAACCAGCTTATATTTCAACTCTTTCCTGGACTCGAAATCAAGTTCTGTCGAAGGGTCATGAAGACTCGAAACGTCAACTCTTTTCTTCTCCGCCGATGCTGCCAGACCTGCTGAGTTTTTCCAGGTAATTCTGTTTTTGTATTGAGTATAGGAGTTGGGATGTTATGGTGAGGTTGTATAGGACATTGGTGAGGCCAACTTTGGAGTATTGTGTACAGTTCTGGTCGCCTAACTACTGGAAGGATATCAGTAAGATTGAGAGAGTGCAGAGAAGATTTACTAGGATGTTGTCGGGTCTTAAGGAGTTGAGTTACAGGGAAAGATTAAACAGGTTAGAACTTTATTCCTTGGAGCGTAGAAGGATGAGGGGAGATTTGACAGAAGTTTACAAAATTATGAGGGGTATAGACAGAGTCAATGTGAGCAGGCTCTTTCCACTTAGATTAGGAGAGATAAACACGAGAGGACGTAGCTTTAGGGTGCAAGGGGAAAGGTTTGGGGGAACTTTAGGGGGAACTTCTCCACTCAGAGTGGTGAGAGTGTGGAACGAGCTACCATCTGACGTGGTAAATGTGGGCTCACTCTTAAGTTTTAAGAATAAATTAGATAGATACATGGATGGGAGAGGTCTGGAGGGTTATGGACTGGGTTCAGGTCAATAGGACTAAAGGAATAATATTTCGGCATAGACTAGAAGGGCCGAATGGCCTGTTTTCTGTGCTGTAGTGTTCTATGGTTCTGTGGTTCTATATTATGAATGCTGCTACCTAGGAGATCATTAATCCTGTCTTGTTGCACTATACCAGGTTTAGTCTTACAGGCAGCAGCAGCATTGAAAAGGGGCTCTGCCCAGATTGAATACCTGGCCCCATCTACACTGTTTCTACTGGAACTTCTGTACCATCACTAACAAGACTAATTCATCTCTGTGTGCTTATCTCTTTGAGGAAGTCAACTTTACTGGAAAAGTGAATTATACAGCATTAGTTTTAAACCTTTGACCTCAGTGAATGAATATCTCATTGGACTTTGATTCTGGATTCCGGACTCATGTGAAAGGATCATTCTTTACACTAGTTTCTGATCTGTAAACCTTTCTTTTCTCTATGCCTCTTTTACTGTATGAGTGCACAGGAGGATACGTTGTGACTCTCCTCCTGTGCTTGTGTGTGTGTGCAATAAACTAATCTTTTGATTTCATCCTATCTTGAGTTTGCTGTGGGGCTATTAATTTAAAATTGGATCAGACCAAAACTAAAAGAGTTGGGAAATACGCCACCACTTGTAAAGAGAGAAGCAAATCAAAAACACCTTTCTGTTTATGGGCAGGTGGCGAGAGGAGAGATCCTCACAGCCAGAAATGCAGCCCTTACAGCAGGGGAGACGATGGCATAGTGGTGTTGTCGCAGGGCTAGTGGTCCAGTGAACCCAGGGTAATCCTTTGGGTTCAAATCCTGCTGCAGCAGGTGGTGAGATTTGAATTCAATAAAATATCTGGAATTAAAAGTCTAATAATGATATGAAACTATTGTTGTAAAAACCCATCTGGTTCACCCCTTTAGGGAAGGAAATCTGCTGGTCTACATGTGACTGCAGACCCTCTGAACAAGGGTAATAAACACTTGTCTAGCCAGCCCCACACTGAATTAATAAAAAAAAACACAGCTATTATCTCACCTATAGGCCTGGAAATGTAGGCTAAGCATTTGAAAGATAAGCAGTGTGATTGGGACAGGAAATGCCCTCTCACCCAGAAACAAACACCGAAATGTGGGTGTGAGAAGCCCTTGTGCTGCAGCCTGAAAGAGACAACTCCTGGATGCTGGTGTGTTCTCACTGCAATAAAATTGGCCATTCCAGATGTGAGTGCTGGGAATTTTGAGGGTGGCATTTTGCTCCATTTGAATAGTCTCCTGAAGGAAGGTGCAGAGCAGGCAGAGACTCTCACTATCGGAGTTTTGCCCTTACAGGAACAGTGACCCCTCTCCCAAAATGTGAGCAAGTCTGTTGTGCTGCTGCAGGACACAGGGGGATCAGTCTTTAATGTTGGAGGGAAACGGAAAACTACTGCACCCACACCCCCCACACCCGCTGTGTCGTCCCTGATCAGTGGAGTGGGAGGAGGGTCTGTATTTGCACTCCTCTCCTCCATCAAGTCCACCTAGTGTGTGGCCTTGTTTCAAGCCCTGTTACAGTCGGGATTGTCCCTGAACCACCAGGAGCGGGAGTCGATTTCCTCCTTAGAAGTGATTTGGCTGGCAGCCTGGTGCTAACTAGTGAAAGAAAAGAGACCCGCTCACCACCCCCCATCAGCCAGTAGAAATCTGCAGGAGAGAAGAAAGATGGGGAAGGTCCAGAGGCCCAAAGGGGGCAGTTAAGGGAGGGCTGCTCGAAGGTACCAAGACCGAGGCTAGGAAAGTTAAAAGAGGTCCAAGCAGATCGGATCCCATCCTCACCCACCTCAATGCAGGATCATGAGGCAACCAGGCAGAGTTACCCCCTCCATTTAAAAAGAGTGGTAACTAACCTACAGAACTGTGGCCCCACCAGGTATGGATGTGGGAGAGGCCCCTCCCAGAAGGCCACCTTCCTATCATCCAGGGCCAGAAAGGCTGGCCCAAGTTCAGGGGCTGACTGCCCACCTTTCACCATGCCAACCTAGAGCGCCTAGCAACAGAAGCTGGAACTCCCCAGTTGTGCTAGCACCTGAGCCAGACACTGAACCTGAATCTCCAAATGAGGCCAAAGTCACTTTAAAACACCCCAATTCCTTACCCATGTTTGGCTGCTGCCATGAGAGTTCATGGGGTCCAGAGTCGATGTTGAGCACTTCCAGAGCAACTCTGTCCTGATTGTATACCACTGTGCTGCCACCTCTGCCCTGTTGGTGGGACAGGACATACCCAGGAATGGTGATGGTGGTGTCTGGGACATTATCTGTAAGATATGATTCTGTGAGGATGTCTATGTCAGGCTGTTGCTTGACTAGTCTGTGAGACAGCTCTCCCGATTTTGGCTCTAGCCGCCAGATGTTAGTGAGGAGGGTTGAGTTTGCCATTGTCACTTCCAGTTCATAGATTGATGCTAGGCAGTCCATCTGCTTTCATTCCTATTTTGAGGCTTTGTAGCAGCTTGATACAACTGACTGGCTTACAAGTCCATTTAAGAGTCAACCACATTGCTGTGGGTCTAGAGTCATATGTAGATCTCTCTTCGCTAAAGAACATTAGTGAACCACATGGGTTTTTACAACAATTGACAATGGTTTCATGGTCATCATTAGACTTTTAATTCCAGATTTTTTAATTGACTTCAAATTCCACCATCCGCCATGATAAGATTCGAACCCAAGGCCCCAGAGAATTACCTTGGGTCCCTGGATTACTAGTCTTGTAACAATACCACTATACCATCAGCTCCCCTTCCCTGCTGTCTAATAACATTTCCTATATTATACCAGTGGCTACAACTCCAAAGTACTGAACTGGCTATAAACCAATTTGAGAAATTGTGGAAAGTGCTGTATAAATGTAGGTTTTGTCTTTCTTTCATTACACCTGCCTGCAGTGGGCAGAGTGACTGAGCAATGGTGAAATTGAAGACTCAATGCTAATTCTCTCAGGATAATTAATCACAGAGCAATCAAGTGACGTTAGAAAAGTGGCTACAAAGGGATCATTATATTTACAAAGCAATTCAAATCTGTGGCTAATACAACCTTACCATTCTGGCTTCTCTGATGTCAACTCACAATATACCATAAATGGTATATCTGCCCGTTTTACAATCTGACATCTATCAGTAGCTCAGGAAAAATATAGATTGAATTTTTGTTTTGCTTTGCGACAAACATGGTCCAAAAATTTCAGTACGGCCTCAACTTGGGACTGGATTGTTTCCCCTTCCTCCAGGAGCTGTCATACAAATTGTCCTGGAGCCATAGAGTCATAGAGGTCTACAGCACAGAAATAGGCCCTTTGGCCCATCATGCCTGCACCAGCCAAACAAGTACCTAACTAATTCTAATCCCATTTTCCAGCACTAGGCCCATAGCCTTGTATGCCATGGCATCGCAAGTGCACATCCGAATACTTCTTAAATGTTATGAGGGTTTCTGCCTCTACCACCCTTTCAGGCAGTGAGCTCCAGATTCCTACAACCCTCTGGGTGAAAAAATTCTTCCTCACACCCCCTCTAAACCTCCTGCCCCTTACCTTAAATCTATGCCCCCTGGTTATTGATTCCTCCACCAAGGAGAAAAGTTCCTTCCTGTCTACCCTATCTACGCCCCTCATAATTTTATACACCTCAGTCATGTCCCCCCTCAATCTCCTCTGCTGCAGGGAAAATAACCCCAGTCTATCCAATCTCTCTTCATAACTAAAACTCTCCAGGCAACATCCTGGTAAATCTCCCCTGCACTCTCTCTAGTGCAATCACATCCTTCCTATAATGCGGATTCCAGAACTGTACACAATACTCTAGCTGTGGCCTAATCAGCGTTTCATACAGTTCCAGCATAACCTCCCTGTTCTTATATTCTATGCCTCGGCTAATAAAGGCAAGTATCCTATATGCCTTCTTAACCACCTTATCTACCTGTCCCGCAACCTTAAGAGACCAGTGGACATGCACACCAAGGTCTCTCTGATCCTTGGTACTTCCCAGGATCCTACCATTCATCGTGTATTCCCGTGCCTTGTTTGTCCTGCCCAAGTGCATCACCTCACACTTATCTGGATTAAATTCCATCTGCCACTGATCAGCCCATCTAACCATAAGATAAAAACAAAAAAAACAGCGGATGCTGGAAATCCAAAACAAAAACAAAAACAGAATTACCTGGAAAAACTCAGCAGGTCTGGCAGCATCGGCGGAGAAGAAAAGAGTTGATGTTTCAAATCCTCATGACCCTTCGACAGAACTTGAGTTCGAGTCCAAGAAAGAGTTGAAATATAAGCTGGTTTAAGGTGTGTGGGGAGGGCGGAGAGAGAGAGAGAGAGAGAGAGGTGGAGGGGGGGGGGTGTGGTTGTAGGGACAAACAAGCAGTGATAGAAGCAGATCATCAAAAGATGTCAATGACAATAGTACAATAGAACACATAGGTGTTAAAGTTAAAGTTGGTGATATTATCTAAACGAATGTGCTAATTAAGAATGGATGGTAGGGCACTCAAGGTATAGCTCTAGTGGGGGTGTTTTTTTTAAAAAAATAATGGAAATAGGTGGGAAAAGGAAAATCTTTATAATTTATTGGAAAAAAAAAGGAAGGGGGAAACAGAAAGGGGGTGGGGATGGGGGAGGGAGCTCACGACATAAAGTTGTTGAATTCAATATTCAGTCCGGAAGGCTGTAAAGTGCCTAGTCGGAAGATGAGGTGTTGTTCCTCCAGTTTGCGTTGGGCTTCACTGGAACAATGCAGCAGGCCAAGGACAGACATGTGGGCAAGAGAACAGGGTGGAGTGTTAAAATGGCAAGCGACAGGGAGGTTTGGGTCATTCTTGCGGACAGACCGCAGGTGTTCTGCAAAGCGGTCGCCCAGTTTACGTTTGGTCTCTCCAATGTAGAGGAGACCGCATTGGGAGCAACGAATGCAGTAGACCAAGTTGGGGGAAATGCAAGTGAAATGCTGCTTCACTTAAAAGGAATGTTTGGGCCCTTGGGCGGTGAGGAGAGAGGAAGTGAAGGGGCAGGTGTTGCATCTTTTGCGTGGGCATGGGGTGGTGCCATAGGAGGGGGTTGAGGAGTAGGGGGTGATGGAGGAGTGGACCAGGTGTCCCGGAGCGATCCCTACGGAATGCCGATAGGGGGGGTGAAGGGAAGATGTGTTTGGTGGTGGCATCATGCTGGAGTTGGCGGAAATGGCGGAGGATGATCCTTTGAATGCGGAGGCTGGTGGGGTGATAAGTGAGGACAAGGGGGACCCTATCATGTTTCTGGGAGGGAGGAGAAGGCGTGAGAGCGGATGCCCATCTGACCAACCCATCCAAATCCTCCTGTAATCTAAGGCTATCCTCCTCACTATTTACCACCCCACCAATTCTCATGTCATCCGTGAACTTACTGATCAACCCTCCTATATTCAAGTCTAAATCATTTATATATATCACAAACAGCAAGGGACCCAACACTGATCCCTGTGGAACCCCACTGGACACAGGCATCCAGTCACAAAAACACCCCTCGACCATCACCCTCTGCTTCCTGCCACTCAACCGATTCTGGATCCAATTTGCCAAATTGTCTTGGATCCCATGGGCTCTTACCTTCGTTATCAGTCTCCCATGCGGGACCTTATCAAAAGCCTTGCTGAAGTCCAAGTAGAGTACATCTAATGCATTGCCCTCATCTACACACCTGGTCACTTCAAAAAGTTTAATCAGATTGGTCAGACATGACCTCCCCTTAACAAAACCATGCTGACTGTCCTTGATTAATCCCTGCCTCTCCAAGTGTAGATTAATTCTGTCCCTCACAATTGCTTCCAATAGTTTCCCCAGCACTGAGGTTAGACTGACTGTCCTGTAGTTCCCTGGTTTATCCCTTCCTCCCTCCTTGAATAACGCTACCACATTGGCTGCCCTCCAGTCCTCTGGCACCTCTCCTATGGCCAGAAAGGTATTGAAAATTATTGCCAGCGCCCCTGCTATCTCCTCCCTCATCTCACTCAACAGCCTGGGATACATTTCATCCAGGCCTGGAGACTTATTTACTTTTAAGCCTGCCAGATCCCTTAGAACCTCCTCCCTTTCTATGCTAATTTATTTAATTATATCACAGTCCTTCTGTCTGATTTCCATACCCACGTTGTCCCTCTCACTTGTGAACACCGACATAAAGTATTCATTTAGATCCCTAACTACATCTTCTGGCTCCACACACAAATTACCTCTATGGTCCTTAATGGGCCCTACTCTTTCCCTAGTTAGCCTCTTACTCTTAATGTACTTGTAAAATAACTTTGGATTTTCCTTTATTTTAACTGCCAATGTATTTTCATGCCCCCTTTTTGCTCTCCTAATTTCCTTTGTAAGTTCCCCCCTACACATTCTATACTCCTCTAGGGCTCCCGCTGTTTTGAGCCCTCAGTATCTGCCATAAGCCTCACTTTTTCTCTTTATCCAATCCTGTATATCCTTCAACATCCAGGGTTCTCTGGATTTGTTGGTCCCACCCTTTGTCTTTACTGGAATATGTTGGCCCTGTACCTGGATACATTTTAAGAATTCCGCTCCCTCTAAACCTATCAAACCATGACTAACCCAGTTAATGTTGGGGAAGTTGAAATCCGCCACTATTACTACCCTATTATTTTTATACTTCTCTGAAATTTGCCAACATATCTGCTCTTCTATTTCTCTGACCGTCTGGGGGCCTATAGTACACTCCCAGTAATATGGCTGCTCTTTTTTGGTTTTTAAATTCTAAATATGGCTTCACTTGAGGAGCCTTCTAAGATGACATCCCTCCTTACTGCTGTAATTGATTCCTTGATCAATATTGCGATACCCCCTCTTCTTTTGCTTCTTTCCCTGTCTTGCCTGAAGACCCTATATCTTGGAATATTGAGCTGCCAATCCTGCCCCTCTCTCAACCATGTCTCTGTGACAGCAATGACATCATACTTCCATGTGTTAATTTGTGCCCTCAACTCAACTGCCTTATTCGTCAGACTCCCTGCGTTAACATAAATACCATCCAACCTTGCCAAACTCCCTTGTGCTTTAACTGGCCTATAATTTCTATGCCTTCCAGACTCACTTGCTCTCTCTTCTAATTTTGGCTGTGCATCTCCTCCTGCCTAAACTCCTCTCAGGATCCCACCCCCTGCCAAGTTAGTTTAAACCCTCCCCAACAGCATTAGCAAACCTCCCCGCATGGATGTTGGTCCCATTCTGGTTCAGGTGCAACCCGTCCGCCTTGTACAGATCCCACCGCCCCCAGAAATGGTCCCAATGTCCCAGAAATCTAAAGCCCTCCCTCCTGCACCATCTCTACAGCCACACATTCATCTGGACTAACCTCCTATTTCTATACTCACTAGCGTGTGGCACCGTAAGTAATCCAGAGATTACTGCCTTTGAGGTCCTGTTTTTTAATCTGTTTCCTAGCTCCCTAAATTCTGCTTGCAGGACCTCATCCCTCTTTCTACCTATGTCATTGGTACCAATATGTACCACGAACTCTCTCTGCCCTCCCCCTTTAGAATGCCCTGCAGCCATTCAGTGACATCCTTGACCCTGGCACCAAGGAGGCAACATACCATCCTGGAGTCACGTCTAGGTCCGCAGAAACGCCTGTCTGTTCCCCTTACTATCGAGTCTCCTACCACTTCCCCTCTTTTTCCTCACCCCCTGTGCCAAGAGTGTGGCTGCACTCCCCAGAGGAACCGTCACTCTCACCTTTTTCCAACACAGGCAAACAGTTCTCGAGCGAGATGCACCCTGGGGATTTCCTGACTATCTACCTGACACATTTCTCCTGACTGATGGTCACTCATTACCTCTCTGTCTGCACTTCTGTAAGCTGTAGGGTGCCCACATCTAAAATGGTGTTGTACGCTGTAAATTTACAGCCTATCTGGGGTGAACTCAGGATGGATTAGAGATTTGTAAAGCCTTTCTTTAAGCAATCTCTCAGTGACAGATATGGAGTTCATTCCCAGACTGTGTCGGAGTGATAAAATAGGTGGATAGTTAGTCAACATCCTGTTCTGAATCACTCCTGATTTTTAGAGAAAATGTAAACAGCTATTTATATGCTGGTTTAATTTTAGAACAGAATTTTGAGAAGTTTACAGTGTTTAATTTTGTGGTACTAAACCTTAAAAGTGATTCCCCAACCTCAATCCCCCCCCCCAATCCCCCAACCCCCTTCCTCACCCCCTAGCCACCCACCCACCTCTCATCCAACCCACCAACCCCCACCCCAACCACCACTAGACCCCACAGCCCCATATACCCCAAACTCCTCCACCCCCCATACATAAACACACACACACACACACACAAACGTATACACAAACACACACAAATTATTAGAACTAAAAGCTGACAAACCCCAGGTCCTGATGGACTTCAACGTAGAGTCTTAAAAGAAGTGGCTGCTGAGGGAGTAATTATTGGTTTTAATTTTCCAAATTTCCCTGGATTCTGGAAAGGTCCCATCACACAAACATGCACACATACACACAAACATGCACACACACACACAAACATACACACACATACACACACACAAACATACACACACATAAACATACATACACACACAAACATACACATATACACACACACATACACAAACATGCACACACACACACAAACATACACACACATACACACACATAAACATACATACACACACAAACATACACATATACACATACACACACACAAACATACATACACACACAAACATACACATATACACACACACATACACAAACATGCACACACACACACAAACATGCACACACACACACAAACATACACACACATACACACACATAAACATACATACACACACAAACATACACATATACACATACACACACACAAACATACATACACACACAAACATACACATATACACATACACACACACAAACACACACACAGACACATACCATCAAATTGGCTGTAAAATGATTACAGGGACTTACCATTGTTTGGCAGATATTCAACCAACTGTGCTCTCCTGACAGTAGCTACAAATAGGAAATGCTACTGCTGCTGATCGTTGGGCTTCATGGATTTTGATGGGCTTTTCAAAAAAAAAAAAATTGGAACCACGAAGCTGCCCAAAGAAGCATAGCAACTCACTGTGAAACTGATCTGAAAGAAACCGGAACTGTCGGTGATGGTTCCAATTTATTTTTTAAAGCCCATCTTTCAGGTCTACAGCTCAGTCAGAACACCAAGCCCAGGACCCCCAGCCCCCAGGCCCTGGTGTTTGGCACTGTCTGCACCCCTCTCTCCTGGGCCCTGACTTGCTGTACCTGCATACTGCACATGTGATTCATGTGCGAGGACATGCAAATCCCACTCTACATTGGTGAGTCTGGAGAATTTATAATGGAACATAAGGAAATGGCTGATGAACAGAACAGATATTTTCTGCCTGTCTTCACTGTAAAAATAACATCTCAGAAAAAATTTTGAATCAGGCGGTGAAAGGGAGGGAGGAACTTAAAACAATTATAATCACCAGGGAAAGGGTGCTAAGAAAATTATTAGAACTAAAAGCTGACAAACCCCAGGTCCTGATGGACTTCATCCTAGAGTCTTAAAAGAAGTGGCTGCTGAGGGAGTAAGTATTGGTTTTAATTTTCCAAATTTCCCTAGATTCTGGAAAGGTCCCATCAGATTGGAAAATAGTGAACGTGACTCCTCTATCCGAGAAAGGATAGAAACAGAAAGCTGGAAATTACAGGCCAGTTAGCTTAACATCTGGCATAGGGAAAATGTTAGAATCAATTTTAAAGGAGGTTAATAGTAGTGCATTTAGAAAATTTCAATGTAATCAGGCAGAGTCAACAGGGTTTTGTGAAAGGCAAATCATGTTTGACTAATTCATTGGAATTGTTTAGAGAAGTAACAAGCAAAATGGATAAAGGTGAACATGTAGATATGCTATACTTGAATTTCCAGAAGGTATTTGACAAGGTGCCACATCAAAGGTTACGGCACAAAGTAAGAGCTCATGGTGTGGGTGTAACATCTTAGCATGGGTAGAGGATTGATTAGCTCACAGGAAACAGAGTCAGCATAAATGGGTCATTTCCAGGTTGGCAAGGTGTGACAAGTGGTGTGCCACAGGGATCAGTGCTGGGCCACAACTATTTATAATTTATGCCAATGACTGGGATTATGGGACCGAATGCCTGGTTGCTAAATTTGCTGATGACACAAAGCTAAGTAGGAAAGGTAAGTTGTGAAGAGGACACGTGGAATTTGCAAAGGGACATAGATTGGTTAAGTGAGTGGGCAAAAATTTGTCACATGGAATATAATGTGGGAAAATGTGAACCTGTGCACTTTGGCAGGAAGAATAGAAAAGCTGGAAGGGAAGCTGCAATATAGATGGTCACCCTGATGAAGGACAACAAGTCCGTGTGCCATGGAGACACTGTCACTTCCCTGGGTCAGCCCCTCAGCTACCCTCAAAACCTGCTGGGGCACAGATTGCTGGACTGGCGAGTGAGTCTGCATGTCCCTTTGAGTGCTGAGATCCACAACCATGACAGCAGCAGTCTGAGGCTGCATGGCAACAAGCTGCTATTTCAAGGGCTCAAGGACATCCAGACTGGGCTGGATTTAATGCTTCCCTGTGGATGGTTGGGGGGGCGGCGGGGGTGCTCATTAAATCCAGCAGTAAGCCTGCCTGCCTCCTACTCACCCTCCCTGCCCCCACCCAAGTTATACAAGTGGTCGGGTGGCATCAGCCTTCATGCCCTGTCAACAATTGATGCCATTAAGTGGGAAATGAGAGCTCACTGAAGGACCCACCCCTGTGCCGCTGGGAATAAACCGATGGGAGAGATGCTGATGCCCAGCAGCCAGCCCAGGGGTTTTCCATTCACAGGCTGGTGGGGGCCCTCCTTGAGCCATCAGAAGGCCCCCAGTCATCACCCCCCACCCCAGGTTATTCTCCCCCCCAATGGCCCCTCAAACCCCCTCACCAGGACCTGCCACCCTGGCACTCAGCAAGACCCCCAAACACTGGCCCAAATCCTGATCCTAATTCCTCACACCTCTATCCTAAAGCGCTGGAGAGCGTTCCGCCTCTGATTGGCTGACAGTTCTCTGACATGGGACCTCCTGACCCAGAAGGGTGGAGATTCTACCTCTTGCCGAATAACAGCTAATTGGCCATTAAATTCCTGTGGGGCAGCCAATGTTCCACTCAGTGGTCTCACCCCTGCCAAACTGTTAGCCGGGGCTATTGGGGAATCCACATCTCAAACAATTCAACATGTTTTGTGGTTTTTTTTTTGACCCTGTTAGTTCCTGAAGTATGATAGAGTGGACACCATGCTGGAACCAGTTGACTCAGAGCTCTGTGTCAAGTTGATGCTGGACTTCTCCAGACTTCTTGATGTTGAGAACAGGCTTTCTGTCAGGCCTGCTGGCCCACCAAGTATTTGATGCATACGCCCTTCAGCCCTCTTCTGTATCCTGGCCCCATCTGAGCCCTTTGCAGTAGAACCTGTAACTGACCTTACCCTTCTGTGGACAGCCCTTTCTTTACCCCCTGCCCTGGTGCTCTGGCCACCCCCACCTGGTGACCCACCAGGTACAGATCCCTCCTCTAGCCTATCCACTAACATACACTTAGTGTCAGCCCCTGAGCTGGTGGCTGCGAGTGTGAGATCGGGTCTCAGGGCCTCTTCATCTTCATTGTCTTCTTCCTCTTCACCCACCGACTGGGAAAGATGTGGGTATCTGAAATGAAAAAGTCACTGCAGCCTTTCAAAAACAAGACACCTTCCCTTTTACTCACCCTCTACCCAGGGGAGGTGGTGGTTTAGTGGTATTGTCACTGGACTAGTAATCCAGGGTTATGTTCTGGGGTCCTGGGTTTGAATCCCACCATGGCGGATCAGTCCTCTACCCTAAAGTTAAAAGCAATTTTGGATGCAGATTCCTTCACCAGTGATCTCCCAGCACAGGTGCTGTGATGTCCCTTCTCCTCAGACATTCCTACTTGTTCCTCCAGTCCCTTGCTGTCTCCTCTTCTGCATCACCTTCTCCTGCAAGGATGGGCATCGTGGCTGTGGTGTCGGATTAGCTGCCGGCTTGTGAGGGAGCTGAATGTGAAGCTGAGGAAAAGCTTCTGAATTTTAGGGTTGAGTCCTGATTGGCTGGTGGGTGATGGGGGAGTAGTGAACTGTGTGAATGAAGCTAATTGTGCCCTTAGTAGGATTGGTCATTCGAAGGTGAACTCACTCAGCTTGATAGCTCATGTCAGATTGGTAAACTTCTTCCTGCACGGCATCCAATCAGGGCATTGATCTTAAGCACAACTTGTCCCCACTGAACGCCTCCTGCCCCCCCTTCAATTACAGGGCATCTTCCCTTCCTCCAGCCTGTGACCCCAAGACCTCAGTGCAATGGTTGAAAACCTCGGTGTTCACTTCATGTTCCGCAAACTATTGCAGTGGAGATTCAGCTCTCAATGGCCATGGGTCAATCACACACGGCTCTCCCCACACCGGTGTTCCGCGTTAACCAATTTAACACCCAATGTTTTCATTTGTGGGTGAAACCAAAACGAGAGGGTCAAAAATAACCACGAGGGAGAAAGGAGTAGAAGGATGTGTTGATGACATGAGATGAAGAGGAGTTGGGAGGACGTTGGTGTGGAGCAGGAACACTAGCACAGACCAGTTGAGATGAATGGCCTGTTTCTGTGTTGTATTCATTTGTAATTGGTATCACCCTAGAAAATCCTTTAATCAGTTTTAACACCTCAACTATATCACTGTTTAATGTTCTAAATACAATGGAACACAAGCCTAGTTTACGCAAACTATTTTCATAATTTAACCCTTTTATCCCCAGTTTATTCTGGTGAATCTGCACTGCACTGTCCCCAGGCCAGTCCCTCCTTCCTGAGGTGCTGTGTCCGGAACTGGGCAATCTAGCTGGGGGTCTGACCAGGGCTTGGTACAACTGATTCACTTCTGTTTGTCTCTCAGTGTCCATGATTCTGAGAAATACTGAATTTTGTTTTCAGCAAAAAGAAACCTTTTGGTTTGACCCTCAAAGCAACAGCCTTGGTCTTTTCACTTGGGTCGTGTCAGGATGTGTTCACCGCTCTGGCTGCCCTGCATAGAAACCATGAGCCAGTAGAATGAGATTATCTCTGACACAGGAGGTGAAGTTGGGTCTATGCTGAGTTACATTCACGTACATCTTGATTTCTGTAGCGACAAAAACAAACTTCTTGCTTATGTGGCAACTTTCCATATTAACTTTCTTTCATTTTCCAAACAGGTGCTAAAATTGCAACCTTAGAAAAATTAAATCCGTCCTCAGATCATTTTCCTTAAAAGGTACTTCTTTTTGTTGTTGTGGTTTAAAACAACAAATTCTAAAATTAGTTGCATAATTCCCACAACATGTGAGTCACTTTACCCCTTTCCCCACTCTGCATTAACACAACAACAGCCAGGCCTACATTTTCACATCAAACTAGAATATATATAACCTGTGCCATATTTTCAACCTAAGTGCATGTAGGTGGGTGAACCCACACGTCTTCTGTTTGGTGGCTTCACTAAACCTCCATACTGTTCCACTCCTACTGTGGCCCCATTTCTGCTATGCACTGTCATCCTCTCAGCTTTGGATGAAATACAAGAAAGAGCTTTGCCTGCGGAACCAGGCACTATTTTTATAAAAACAAGGTTAAAAAGAAACTGTTTCCATTTGTAGGAGAGAGCAAAACAGGGATTGTCAATATAAGCTACTCAGTAGTCAACCTAACAGAGAATTCACGAGCAACTCCTTTAGCCAGTGGGTGTTGAGAGTGTGGAACTCACTCCCACATGGAGTTGAGGTGAAGAGTGTGGGTGGATTTAAAGATGTATTGAAGGGGAAGTTGGATAAATATGAGGTAGAAAAGAAGAGATTCTGCTGATATGGGTATACAGGACCTTGTGTACAGCATAAACAGCGACAAGTTAGGCCAAATGGCCTGATTCTGCTCTGGAAATTCAATATTATTCTAGACAATAAATCACAAAATGTAAGAAGCAATTGAACAATTGGAGAAAGAGCTGTATTTCACACTCTCCTTCCTCTTGGTGTATTTGGTGTTTACATCTTCGCTCACTCTCACAAGTGAACCTCCAAGCAGGACCTCCGCCTCCACATAGAATTCCATTCAATACGTATAAATACTGTGGCAATGAGAGCAGGTCAGAGGCTGGGAATCCTACAGCGAGTAATTAGCCTCCTGACTCCTCTAAGCCTGTCCACAATCCAGAAACATAGAAACATAGAGCGTTACAGCACACGTTGTGGCTGTGCTGGCTGGAAAGGAGCTATCCAGCCTAATCCCACTCTCGGCCTGCAGCCCTGTAGGTTATAACCCTCAAGCAGCTCTGGGCTTTAGTATGCACTGCCTCAGGGTGGGCAGTGGGAGTCATCTGGGCTTACTCACAGGCAACAGCAAGGACACTGGCAGAGTGGCAGTGGTGGGATGGTAAACATTGTGATCCTGAGAGAGCACATCAGGTTTACACTCCCAGAGGGCAGTACCTCAGCAATCTTTTTCCATCCTCCCCGCCATTTCACCTGCTTGAGACCCTATTACATTTCCAACCTTTCCCAGTTTTGATGAAAGGTCATTGACCTGAAACGTTAACTCTCTCTCTCTCTCTCTCTCTCTCCACAGATGCTGCCAGACCTGCTGAGGATTTCCAGCATTTTCTGTTTTGATTTTATATTTCCAGCATCTGCAGTATTTTGTTTTTTTGCCTTCTCTGGGACTGTCCGACATAGAATATACAGAACAGAATCAGGCTGGTGTTTAAGCAGGCAGCAGTCTCCTCCGAGCCCACTTCATCTCACACGATCAGCACATCTTTCTATTCCATTCTCCCTCATGAGCTTAGTTAGCTTCCCTTTTAAATTCCCTTTTACTATTCACCTCAACCTCTCCTTGTGGTAGCGAGTTTCATAATCTCACTGCACTCTGGGTAATGAACTTTCTCCTGAATCCCTATTGGATCTATCAGTCACTATCTTGTATTAGAACCTCTAGAACCTTGTCTGTCCTGCATGTTCTCTGCCCTTTTGGGAAAGTTTTATAAACTTTCATTTGTTTTTAACCATGATGGAGCATCCTTACCTCATTTGAGAATTTGGCAGAGTTCATTGTTTATTATTTTTTTTACAGCTCAGGTTAATCTTCATAGGCTGCAGACCTCAAATCTCCAAGTACTAAACTTGCTAACTGTGCAATGTACTCTTGCATACTCCAAACCCAAGCTCAATGACTCATCAGGTTCTCGGGTAATGAGTTGTTGCCTCAAATAGATGCAGAGGCTGAATTACTCAAACCCAGGTAAAGCATAATGTTAAACAGTCTTCACTACCACAAGATACAATTGTATTTCCATAGCACCTATCAACCTCAGGATGTCCCAAAGTGCTTTATAATCAATGAGCTATTTTTGAAATGTAGCCACTCTTGTGATGTAGGAAATGCAGCAGCCAATTTGTGCACAGCAAGCTCCCACAGGTAGCAGTGAGACAAATGACCAATTAAACTGCTTTACAGCAACAACTAACATTTATATGGCACCTTTAAAGTAATACAGCACCTCAAGGCTCTTGAAGAGTCAGGAGGAATGTTTTACTGATATTGGTTATAACAGTGTCAGAAGTAATCATTGATTATAAAAAAGACTATGGGATGTCCTGGGGTCATGAATGGCAGTCTAAACTACAGATTCTTTCTCCTTCTTAGCATCTGATGTTGTAGCTACCTCTGGATAGATTTCAATGCGGATGTGCAGTAAGAGGTCATATTATTCAGCCTAGTGTCCCCCCCCTCTAATCTTTTATGACATAATTTTTCCTTTCCCTTGTTCTTGCAATGGTAAGTGAAGATGAGATGGCATTCTCTAAAAGCTGCACCATGTTACCTAGCAGCATTTTCCATTGTATGGGCCGTGGGGGAAAATATGATTGTAATGTCGTTTGTGAGGTTATGTTGGGTAGAGGAATGAGAATCATTACCTTCCACGTGTGTGCAAGCTCGCAAGATTCCAGATAAGGTGGAATTGAAAATGGGTAATAATGTTTAGCACCTTCTTCCAGGTAGAGTTTCCATTTTAGGCTGGATGCCTCTAATGTTAGGTATTGTTGACAGTTTCTTTTATTTTTAACATTTTTTCTCCCTTTTCTGACTTTACAAACTCATTATCTGTCAGTAGCATCACCCACAGTGCATCTTTCAGTTCCCATCTTCCTGCTAACGTGACATGTGTTTCCAACCTGCTACCTCATCCACACTGTGACCTGATATCCCACTCCATACCCACCACACTTTCTCTCTTATACACAGGGGTCCTCATGAGGGAGTCGGTGGGGGTCTTTTACAGGAACAGAGACTGTGGGATCATACACATGGAGTAAAGTGGAAGAATTTACTGGAGACAGGCAAAGGAACACAGAAATATGAATACTTGTGGAGTAATTTTCCTCTAATTTCCCCGTCTGTATTAGTACTACGTTGTTTCATATTCATCCTTGGCATGTGTGTGTCATTGGTTAGACCAATATTTATTACCCACTTCTAATTGCCCTTAAGAAGAGCTGCCTTCTTGAAATGCTGCAGTCCATGTGGTGTAGGTAAACCCACAGTGCTGTTAGGGAGAGAGTTCCAGGATTTTGACCCAGCGACAGTGAAGCTACGGCGATATATTTCCAAGCTAGGATGATGAGTAACTTGTTCCTATTTTCCTTGTTCTTCTAGATGGAACCTCCAGGGACCTGGTGGAGGGAACCACCCATTCATGGTTGAACACATCTGGTTTTCATCCCATTGATCTGGTGGCCAGGGCACTGCCCAACCAATTTGAAACCCACCCCAATGTCAGATCATGGCTAATAAAAACTGGCACTGAAATAATGGCGTTTATATGGAAATATTGAGTTGAGATAACTCAACAAGATTGCACACAATGGGCAAAAAAATCAGTTGGGAGCCGCCAGTGGGAAACCTGACTGTCCTGCAGTGCCATTTTAATTCTTGGCAGGTGTTAATTTGCACGGGGAGACATACCATCCCCATGGAGAGGAAGCCCCATCTTAGAGATGGACCAGCCACTCCGATTGGCTGGCAGCTCTGTAGTCTCAGCAGCACTAGGTTTGAGCGGTGGCTACTGCTGGTACTACAGGCAGCCCCCGAAGAAGAGAAGCCAATGGGGGCTGGACTTCAGCTAAGTCCGGGGTATTGATGGGGCCTGGCTGGCAGGTCCCAGTGAGTGGTGGGAAGGGGGCAGAGGCTGGGTTTGAGAGGCCTGGGGAAGGGGTCGGTGGTTAAAGGGAGATGTGTCTCTAATGGGCACAGGGGACACACACGTTTGCCCGACACCTGCCTGCCTAGTAAAAGCTGCTCCTTCACTGTCGCTGGGTCAAAATCCTGGAACTCCCTCCCTAACAGCACTGTGGGTGTACCTACACCACATGGACTGCAGCGGCTCAAGAAGGCAGCTCACCCCCACCTTCTCAAGGGCAACTAGAGATGGGCAATAAATGCTGGCCCAGCCAGCGATGCCCACATCCCGTGAATGAATAAAAAAATTAGTAAGAAAATCTTTCAGGAGTAAAGTTTTCTGTTAACACTAAATTAGGGTGTAAGTGCAAGATTAAGTTGATAGGTGGTGTACAAACCCATTGCACTTTGTCACAAGTCAGGGTCACTGTAATCAGGAGAGGTGGAACTTTGGAACATTGCACCCAAGCATAAACAACTCATTGGATTTCAGATGTGGACTTGTCTCCACTGAAACTGTTTCCCTTTTCAGCCAGTTTATGGTTAGGATGGCATGGGGGTATCTCCCAACTACCATTTACCAAGGAAGAGAACCCTGCGCATGTTTCCGAACTGTTATATGGAGAGACTGGAGAAGCAGGCTATTCTCAAAGGGCTGGAGAAAGTTAGGGGGACATTTAATAAAGGTGTTCAAAACCATGAAGGGTTTTGATTGAGTAGAAAGGGATTGTTTCCAGATGCAGGAGGCTCAGTAAACAGAGGGACACAGATTGGTGGGATGTGAAATAAAAATGACACGCTGTGTTGTTCTGATCTGGAATGGCGGGGGCTGCCTGAGAGCACAGTGGAAGCAGATTTAGTAGGAACTTTCAAAAGGGAATTGGATAAATACTTGAAGGGAATAATTTGCAGGGATATGGGAAAAGAGAAGGGCAGTCAGTTTAATTGGGTAGCTTTAGCAAAGAGCTGGCACAGGCTCAATGGGCTGAATGGCCTCCTTCTGTGCTGTAGGATTCTATGATTCCTTGATCTGATAATCTTCTGCGTGAAAGGTTTCTAGTTAGGAAGCACGAGGTCCACTATCCAACTCAACAAATGAAGTACAAATGGCTGTTCACACATTCAATACATTGTGACTCTCAAAAATAGCAAATGAATTCCAAACCTCATCCAGAAGGCAACAGAAAATCTTTATTTGTTTCTAAATTTTACATGAGAACAGCTAATTATACAATGAATTTATCCAAAAGTAACTTTTCTTATATAAATATTCACAAAAATAAGCAATACTGTAAAACACTTCATGAAATGTGAACAATTTAATCAAATAAATAGGATAATCTTAATATTATTAAACAACAGGCAAAACCGACAATTCGAAAAGTATTGTAGTCACTTAGCTGCGATTATTTTTTGAAGTGTATTTGCTTGAGATTTGTATTCTGCACAAAATACCAAATACACTCAAAAATACACCTACCCTCACACACACACAGACAAGAAATAGGTAGAAACCTGCTTTTGTAATTATTAACTTGACAAGTGCAATTTAATTGTCCTGTTCCAGAATATGATAAATAAGATACAAAAAAAAAGCATTTTCAGAAATCCCTGAAATGCACATCGAGATTCTAAATGCTATTTTAGCATTCTTGCAAACATTCACGATAGCACGGAGCTCACAATAAACTATTTAACTGTGTGACACACTTTTCACAGGACAGGGGGTGATGGGAATAATTAGTGCTTTGTGCAAAAAAAAAAGAACCGCAGGCCAGACTGATGCTATTCCAGTGCATTGCCTGACAGGTAGGTGCTCCCTGTAATGATTCTCCCTGTAGGGAGTGCGACATCACACACTGAGAATCTGCAAACTTTGCTTTGACGGACGGACGGTGTAAAAACTCGAGTGCTGTCGGAACTGGTTACAATGGGAGACAGCTCGGTTGATCTTGTTGATGTAGAATAAAGTCAGTAGCAAATTTAGGAGGAAAATTACTTTGCAATAACAAAAATTTGTTTAGCAAGAACTGCTGAAGTGGTAACACATTATTTAAAAGATTTAAAAGCTTCACTTCCTCCTGAGTGTCTATGGTTCAGTTATCGAGCAGGCATCGCTTCGATTGTTAAACCACTTCATAAGAACAATGGAATAGAATGAGTCTATTTAGGGCAGTTTATCTGCAAAGTTACTGAGGCGTTTAATGTGCCCTTTCAAATATGATGCTTTATGCATACAATAAGAATATTACTTTAAATACATTTTTGAAAAATTATGTAAATGAGATGGTTTCACCATAATGATGCTACTCCCACATTAGAAATGAACCTGCTCGCTGCGACCGGTGGTACTTAGCTTTCCCTGAATGTCAGTTCAACAAGATTGACTCCCCTCTTTAACCTGCTCACTATAGTTTTCATACAGACTCCGCTTAGGCAAGAACACGAGGACATGCAGCGCATGCAATGCTCACTCGGAAGCTTTGCTCCAGAGCTTGTGGACCTGTGGTTTTCTGTTTACAGGCGTCGAGGCTGCTGTTTCTACACAGGATGCATTCATTTATCAACCATCTCCAGTCAGCACTTAAAATCAGTCAAGAGGGTAACTTTAATCACAAATTCGGTGAAACAAAATACACACCCCCCCCTCCCCCCTCCTCTCACGATGCTATGCAAGATTTGACAATTCCTCCCCTCTCCCAACGAAAACAAAAAGCTGAATGTTTAACGGGAGGTAAAAGCTGCTGTCGTGACCGTTTCCACCCCAGTCGGTTGATGACTCCGAAACCAGGCGTGCAGCTCAGCCCGAGATCAGCTCGAAGCACAAGGAATAAATATTTAATTGCAGGCCCTGGGGTAAAGGTGATTGCAATTCACACCAACTGGTAAAATCTGACCTCAAATATCAGCGAGTATTGATTCAGGGAAGCGATATTTCAGTATCAGTTTCTTGCACGTGTTGCTCTAGTGGAGAATTGGTGTGAGTGAATGTGAAGGAGTGTGAGGAACTGCGCCCACTCAATACCTTGCACTGTTTTTAGAATGTTGATCTGTAAGATCTGTCATTTTTCTATATTTCTATGGAAATCTGAAAAGAATAAACCGGGCTGTTTGATTTACAGCGGAGCTGGAGACTGCTAGCAGTGGAAGGGGTGATTAAGGAGGTGTTGAAAAGCTGGAATTTTGTTACTGAACTGTATTTTGTTGCTGACTAGAATTGTGAAACCTTGCAGATTTCTTTGGGAAAACTCTGCGAGAAAGCAGTTAAAGCAATGAGCCACTGACAAAAGACCTGAGCTGTTGAGAAATGGAACCAATTTTTTAACTGACAGCAAACTTTAAGTCAAGTTTTAGCAGAAGGACTTAAAGCTGAAAGATACCAAAGTAAGTGGCTCTGTCATAGCTGAGCAGATCTGTTTTAGTAACAGTTACAAACAGCTTGTCTCCTGTTTTCAACTTAAACACTCCTCCTTGATTGACTGAGTTGAAACTAGCAGCCTCCTTTTTGTCCACTGGTGTTTTGGATGCCTTCATTAGTAGAGTCGCTTGCTCCTTTATTCTTTGCAAGTAGATGTACTGAAGAAATGGTGCACTGGTTAAGTTGTCACTTTTGTTACTGGATAGTCGAAAACTAATCTGACAGTACACATAGTAAAATCCGGGCTCAGTTATAACTAGCTTACCACTGGTATAATTTATGTTGTTTGTAAAAGCAGGAAAACCTTTAGCCATCCATTGTTTTATTGGTTGTCCTTTGTTATCAGGAAAGGTGGAGTCTAATGAGAGGAAAGAAAGTCAATTGTTATAGAAAGCATCAAAGAATCGCCACTGTTTGAATTACTGCATGGTTTCAACCTGTCTAGGACATGTAATAAAGTGCATCTAATGTAAGCCAATTGTCTCAAACTAGTGACTAGAACCACAATAATGAGCCAAACACTAGCCTCAGTTAAATGCTGACTAACCTGAATGAATTGAACCATGATTTCAGCAGTCTAGTTTCACCAGAACAGAGATAAAAACAAAAAAACTGCAGATGCTGGAAATCCAAAACAAAAACAGAATTACCTGGAAAAACTCAGCAGGTCTGGCAGCATCGGCGGAGAAGAAAAGAGTTGACGTTTCGAGTCTTCATGATCCTTCAACAGAACTGTTCTGTCGAAGGGTCATGAGGACTCGAAACTCTTCTCCGCTGATGCTGCCAGACCTGCTGAGTTTTTCCAGGTAATTCTGTTTTTGTTTCACCAGAACAGAATCATTTAAATCCAACCCAAATTTTCTTCTTTAGCATGTACTCCAATCCGTACACAGGGCATTGTAATTGTGATAGGTTCACAATCATTTAAATGATTAATTCATTATCTCCTCTAGAAAGGAAGAACTTGCATTTATATATTGCCTTTCTCATCCTCAGAGCACCCCAGAATGCTCACAACCAATTATTTATTTTTGAAGTGCCATCAGTGTTGTCACATGAGCAATTGCCGTAACCCAAATGATGCACAGCAAGATCCCACAAACAGCAACTGACATAATGACACATTAATCAGTTTTGACTGAATCAGTGTTCATTCTGGGAATATTAATGGACAGAAAACTAGACATACTCGCCTGGTCCCCAGATAGTACATTGGGGTTATTTATGTTCATCTGAACAGGCAGATGAGCCCCAGTTTAATGCTTCAACTAAAAGGCAGCACCTCTGCCAATGTAGCATTCCCTCAGTGGTGCAATGAAATATCAGCTGACATTATGTACTCAAGACCAGAAATGATGCTTAAACACCTAACTTTTTGTTTCAGTCCAATTAAAATGCTGATTCTCCATGCGGAGATTCTCAGATGTTGACAGACAGACTCTTTGCTCCCTCAGAGATATGAGGTCTGTCTTTATGAATGAATCATGACAACGTCAATGGGCTATTGGACTTCAGAGGCATCATAGCCAAATCTCATACAATCTTCATCCAGAATCTATGTCAGCATGCTTTACTGTAGAGGCTATTGGAGCGAAATTGGGAGAGAGAACCCCGGCTATTTTGCTATTATTTGGCTCTTCTGTTGACCCAGGAGCATTTAAGCCAATGAGAGGAGCTGCACAATTCCCTAGCTCAGATTGGTTAACTCAGCACTGATCAAATGTGTGGCCTGCCTGAAGTGACAATTGTTACATCCTGTGGTTTGCTGAGGGTCCAATTACAACAGGAGCTGGAACAGAGGATTAAGAGCAGGTCCAGAGATCAATGGCTTCAAGCCATTGACAATGGAATCACAAATTTCACAGCAGCACCTTGTTTTACTTTTAAACAGATGCCTTTCAGAAACTGCATTTGTGGTTCTACTGGGCCCATGTGACCTGTTTGTGGATTTTACAACAGAGCGTTGGTGTCTGGAGGTGGTCATTTCTGATCAATGATCATTCCATCAGTCTCAACCTTCTAATGATGTCCGCATGGACGGGGAGGTGTGGGGGAGGGGTGAAGAGGGAGAAGAGGAGAGGGAGGAGCTGGAGGGTGGGCAGGAGGGGGGGGCGGTTGAAGTGGGGGAAGGGAGGGGATGGAGCTGGGGGAATGGGGGAGGAGTGGGGGTTGAGGTGGGGGAAGGGGAGGGGAGGAGTGAGGGTTGAGGTGGGGGAAGGGGAGGGGAGGAGTGAGGGTTGAGTTGGGGGAAGGGGAGGGATGAGGAGGAGGGGTTGAGGTGGGGGAAGGGGAGGGAAGGAGTGGGGGTTGAGGTGGGGTAAGGGGAGGGAAGGAGCTGGAGGGATGGGGAGGAGTGGGGGTTCAGATGGGGGAAGGGGGAGATGGAGCTGGGGGAATGGGGGAGGAGTGGGGGTTGAGGTGGGGGAAGGGGAGGGGAGGAGTGAGGGTTGAGGTGGGGGAAGGGGAGGGGAGGAGTGAGGGTTGAGGTGGGGGAAGGGGAGGGATGAGGAGGAGGGGGGGTTGAGGTGGGGGAAGGGGAGGGAAGGAGTGGGGGTTGAGGTGGGGGAAGGGGAGGGAAGGAGTGGGGTTTGAGGTGGGGTAAGGGGAGGGAAGGAGCTGGAGGGATGGGGAGGAGTGGGGGTTGAGGTGGGGGAAGGGGTGGGAAGGAGCTGGAGGGATGGGGAGGAGTGGGGGTTCAGATGGGGGAAGGGGGAGATGGAGCTGGGGGAATGGGGGAGGAGTGGGGGTTGAGGTGGGGGAAGGGGAGGGGAGGAGTGGGGGTTGAGATGGGGCAAGGGGAGGGGTTGGGGCTGGGGGAATGGGGGAGCTGCAGACACCATTTAGGTCCACCTCCACTGGACTTTCCTGGGACAGGAAATAAAGGGCAGAGACACTATGGAACTGCCCCAAAATCTACCCCAGATTCTTCTGCCTGGCCTGGAGATCGTGGGGCCAATTCAGCCATGAGTTGTAAATAGCCCAGGGAACAAAAGTGCCCGTAATTTGGTGGTGTTTAATAGTCTGACTCAGAGATCCCTACAGGGCTGAGCTGTGAAATGAAAAAGGTCACATTAGTACAGTAGACTTCTTTGAGGTTGTGCCTGAGGTTAAAGCGTAGTGTGTGATAGCGGAGAAGAAACATTAATCGCATCTCACACTACACTTGACCTGAGAATGTTTAATGCTGACACTGGCCTAAAAAGTATTCCATTGACATCTTGCATCTTAATAGCACAAAGATGATTCAGAAGGAAAAATCCTGTATATTTACTTAAAGTTTGTTACAACAAGTATCAGAATTCTAAGGTTATGAATGGATTTCATTCCAAAATATGTTCTTTTCAAATTCATTTTAAGATGTTAATTGACCTCCCATGGCCTGTCGACAGTGCAGTGGGATCTGACTATGCATCCTGCAGGTGCACAGGGAATAATAAATGGAGGTGGAGCAGGGAGTCATTTCTTATTCCTGATGTCATAACACCCACCTCTCCAAACAATATTCCTTTTATTCTTTTCACGGGATATGAGCTTCGCTGGCTGGTCCAGCATTTTTTGCCCACCCCTATTTGCCCTTGAGAAGGTGGTGGTGAGCTGCCTTCTTGAACCGCTGCAGTCCATGTGGTGTAGGTACACCCACAGTGCTGTTAGGGAGGGAGTTCCAGGATTTTGACCCAGTAACAGTGAAGGAACGGCCGATATATTTCCAAGTCAGGATGGTGAGTGGCTTGGAGGGGAACTTCCAGGTGGTTGTGTTCCCATGTGTCTGCTGCCCTTGTCCTTCTAGATGGTAGTGGTCGTGGGTTTGGAAGGGCTGTCGAAGGAGCCTTGGTGAATTCCTGTAATGCATCTTGTAGATCGTACACACTGCTGCTACTGTGCGTCGGTGGTAGAGGGAGTGAATGTTTGTGGATGTGGTGCCAATCAAGTGGACTGCTTTGTCCTGGATGGTGTCAAGCTTCTTGAGTGTTGTGGGAGCTGCACTCATCCAGGCAAGTGGGGAATATTCATCACACTCCTGCCTGACTTGTGCCTTATAGATGGTGGACCGGTTTTGGGGAGTCAGGAGGTGAGTTACTCGTTGCAGGATTCCTAGTCTCTGATCTGCTCTTGTAGCCACAGTATTTATATGGCTAGTCCAGTTCAGTTTCTGGTCAATGGTAACCCCCAGGATGTTGATAGTGGGGGATTCAGTGATGGTAATGCCATTGACTGTGTGGAGAGTCCAGGAAAGCAAACCCCTCAGACTGCGCAAGTGAGGCTGCAGCTTTGTGTGTGTCTGTGTGTGTGTGTGTGTGTGTGTGTGTGTGTGTGTGGGGGGGGGGGTGCTGGGGGGTAGGGGGGGGGGTACAGTTTCCTATACTCATGAGACTCCTCATAGTCATAGAGTCATTTACAGCACAAATGGAGGCCTTTCAGCCCATCGGGTCCATGCCAGCTGTCTGCAGAGCAATCCAGTCAGTCCCACTCTCCACTCAATCCCCGTAATCCTGTAATTTAATTTAATTTCCTTCAGGTGCCCAACCATTTCCTTTTGAGATCATTGATTGTTCCCACTTGCACCATCCTTGTGGGCAGCGAGTTCCAGGCCATTACCACTTGCAGCATAAAAACACTCTTCCTCACATCCCCTCTGCATTTCTTGTGCAAAACCTTAAATCTGTGTCCCCCAGTCCTAGTGATGGTGTGTTACAGACACTCAAGGAGTACGTGCTTTTTGTGGTCTGGGCCTATGGATGGTGAAGGTAGAGGCTCCAACGCTCTTTCCATCACATGGCTGACCAGAAATCTCCCCCACTCTTACCGCCTGTCATTGGTGTGTGTTAGCAGGATTTGCAGATTGATACTCAACCTGTTTAGCAGTGTTATGAAAACACCTTCCTTTAGCCATCAGGTCTGCAGGGGGACTTGACCCCACAGCGTCTAGCTCAGGGGCAGAGACGTTACCCAAGATCCCCCTCTTAATCCTGTACTATCAGCCAAAGGGAGCAACCTTTTCTTGTTAACCTTATCTAAACCTGTCATAATCATTTTTTAAAATTCTTTAATAGGATGTGGGCTTTGCTGGCTGGGCCAGCATTTATTGCCCATCCCTAGTTGCCATTGAGAAGGTGGTGGTGAGCTGCCTTCTTGAACCGCTGCAGTCCATGTGGTGTAGATACACCCACAGTGCTGTTAGGGAGGGAGTTCTAGGATTTTGACCCAGAGACAGTGAAGGAACGGTGATATATTTCCAAGTCAGGATGGTGAGTGACTTGGAGGGGAACTTCCAGGTGGTGGTGTTCCCATGTGTCTGCTGCCCTTGTCCTTCTAGATGGTAGTGGTCATGGGTTTGGAAGGTGCTGTCAAAGGAGCCTTGGTGAATTCCTGCAGTGCACCTTGTAGATGGTACACACTGCTGCTACTGTGTGTCGGTGGTGGAGGGAGTGAATGTTTGTGGATGTGGTGCCAATCAAGCGGGCTGCTTTGTCCTGGATGGTGTCAAGCTTCTTGAGTGTTGTGGGAGCTGCACTCATCCAGGCAAGTGGGGAGTATTCCATCACACTCCTGACTTGTGCCTTGTAGATGGTGGACAGGTTTTGGAGGTCAGAATGTAAGTTACTGTCAGCAGAATCGTGTACATTTCTATGAAATCCACTCTCAACCTTCTTTACTCCAAGGAGAACAGCCCCACCTTTTCCAACCTAACCTTGGAACTAAAATTCCCCATCCCTGGAACCATTCTGCTAAATCCCCTCTGCCCTTTTCAAGGACCCGCACATCCTTCCTGAAGTGTGAACAGAACTGGATGCAATTGTCTAGTTAGGGCCTAGTCAGAGCTTTATAAAGATTCAGCCTAACTTCCCAGCTTTTATATTCAATGCCTCTATTTATGAAGCTCAAGATCCCAAATGCTTTGCTAACCGCTCTCTCAATATGTCCTACACATGTACATGCAGCCTCTGTCCTTCTGTCCCCGCACACTCATTAAGTCTATATTGCCTCTCCCGGTCCCTTCTATAAAAATATAACACTTCACACTTCTCTGTATTAAATTCCACCTGCCACTTCCCTGCTCATTCTGCTAGTCTATATATGTCCTGTTGCAGTTGATTATTCTCATCCTCATTGTCTGCCACTCCTCCCAGCTGGGTATTGTATTCTTGTATCCAAGTCATTTATACATATCAAAAAGAGCAGTATCCATGCACTTGGGAAACACCGCCTCTTACCATCCTCCTGACGTTAAATGTGTCCAACTGCTGGCGTGACTACACATCACATATGGAGTGTGTGACATACATCAATTTAATATATTTCTAACTAATGCCCCACTATATCACAAGATGGAGAGTGATAAGCAAGGGGAATCCCCAGGAATATAAGAGCCAGATATATTAAAGTCATGATATATAAAATATAACATCTTTATCTATTTCAATATATTAGAAATCTTACATTGATGTGCTTTTACCATTGACTTATTCATTTATAAATTCCTAGGTCAGTACTTATAACACACAATTCCTATGTAAACTTTACACAGTGCAGTTAACTCTCCCAATAGTGAAGCAATCTTTCAAATGATCCTTGGATCTTACCTGGTGTATTTTCAGCTCTGTTTGTAGCAATGAGATGAGCTGCAGTGCGGTGCAGGTTGTTGATTTTGTCAGTCATTGTATCAGGGTGGCTACCTAAATATCAAGATAAACAACATTGAAGGAAACTTTAAAACAATGCCACACATAATACCTACAGTCAGTCTGCAAAATCTTTTGCATTTCTAGATATATGTTGTATGTATATATCTTGCACTTCAATAGCACTTTTACATCTTTAGGATGCCCCAAAGCACTTTACAGCCAAACAAAATACTTCCTGAATCGTAATCATGGTTATAATGTAGGAAATGCAGCAGCCAATTTGTACACAGCAAGATCCCACAAACAACAATGTGATAATGATCAGATAATCTATATTAGCAATGTTGATTCAGGGATTGATATTCATTAGGACACCAGAGATAACTCCCCTGCTCCTCTTCAACTAGCATCCACCTGAGAGGGGAAATAGGAGCTCAGTTTAATGTCCCATCTGAGAGTGCAGCAACCCCTCAGCCTAGATTTTTTTAGAGTGGAGGTTTGAACCCACAACCTCTGGCTCAGAAGAGATGGTGCTACTAACTGAGTGAAGGCTGCAATTATCCATGTGGATAATATGTCATCTTGTTGCCACAGAGAATGGATGTCAGAAGGAAGCAAGATATTGAGCAACAATGAAGGCAGGAACAAAAACCACTGAAGCAGTTCTGGAGTGTAAGAGATCAGACCTCGGCCTCCGCCAACATTACAACTCAGTTGTGCTCCGTGTGTGAAATATTGCTAGTTCAGGAAAGCACTTTGCAGTCTCTCAAACTCCAGGAACTGAGAAATAACTGGCCAGTCCTCTCAATAATTGCCTTTCTTGGCCTGACTATGTAGCAGCCCAAAAATCTACAAGGCGGCCTTGGAGACACCATTCCCCTGGACTGGGCTGTCCTTCACTCTGAAACAGGCAGCCCCACCACCCTTTAATGGGATAAATTACATAGCAGCAATAGACATTTAGCATTGAGTGTTCAGGCAAGGGCAAATATGTAAAGTACAGTTAATGCCTTAAGGAATTTAAGCCAAATCCTGCAGCATATGAACCAGCAGAACTGTGTCATACTAAAGGACAAAATCTGGTGTTAGAATAATGCAAACCACATGGCTTTCTTTGAAAGAAAATTGGTCCTTTATAATGGTTATCAAAACTAAACAATACTAAACTCTTTATAAAGGACACTGAAGTCCACGAACTAGTCAGTGCTATTTCATAGTGCAATATCTGACTGAAACAGACAAAAATTCAGCACCTTAGCACTTAGTGGGATGTATTACACACAGTACTTCTGAGGTATTTGTTAGGATTTTACAGTTATTGGGTAGCTTAATAATTATGGTACTGGATTAAAAATTTGGAGATGATGAATTCAGATCCCATCTTGACAAGTTATGAAATTGTATTGAAGAAATCTAACGATAAAAGTCATTGTTGAAAAAGCTAGCTGGTTCGCTAATAGCTCACAGGGAGAGGTATCTGATGCCAGTTCTGTCGAAGGGTCATGAGGACTCGAAACGGCAACTCTTTTCTTCTCCGCCGATGCTGCCAGACCTGCTGAGTTTTTCCAGGTAATTCTGTTTTTGTTTTGGATTTCCAGCATCCGCAGTTTTTTTTGTTTTTATATCTGATGTCTTTACCAGTCTGGCCTATACTTATTCCTTGCTATGTGGTTGACCCTTAAGTGCCTTCAGTGGAACTGGGGACAAGAAATAAATGCTGCCTTGCCAGTGCTACCCATATCCCATTAACAAATTGGAAATTACTGCACAATCAATGAACAATCCATCGGTGAGGAAAGGGCCTTTGGTCTTTAGCAGGAATATGTAGAGGCCCTTACTAACTTGACACATATCACACATTAACCATACAACTGTATTACAGTGGCTTTATGGTTTATAAAACTTTCTTCATTTGGATTTCTCTGTGGTGGAAATGCAAATACTGATGGCCACTGTGTGCACTGTGCAGCAAGTGGGTACATTGGCCTAGACAGGGGGTTATTTCAATGTAAGTTAGCAGAGAGTATTACTTATCTGGGAGATCAAAGCAAGTTTCAAAACCTCATTCAAAGCAGCAACTCGCTGCCTTTGAGCTTAGGTAGTGAGTAATTGATGAAACAATTGTCTGCTGCAATCAACTATTAAGGCTTTTAGAAAATAGTTATACTGCTACTTAGGGTACAGTGGTGCTTATCCTAATGATCCAGAGATATCAATTCATATCCCACCATGACGGTTTGAGACTTTGGATTCAGCAGTTAAATAAAGCAGTTAAAAATGGGATGTTGTAAAACACACAAATATTTTACTAATGTAAAAGCAAAAAACTGCAGATGCTGGAAATTCAAAACAAAAATAAATAAAAATACCCGGAAAAACTCAGTAGGTCTGACAGCATCTGCGGAGAGGAACACAGTTAACGTTTCGAGTCCGTATGACTCTTCAACAGAACTAAGGAAAAATAGAAAAGAGGTGAAATATAAGCCGGTTTAAGAGGTGGGGGGGACAGGTAGAGCTGGATAGAGGGCCAGTGATAAAGTGGAGATAACCAAAAGATGTCACCGACAAAAGGACAAAGAGATGTTGAAGGTGGTGATATTATCTAAGGAATGTGATAATAAAGGTACAGATAGCCCTAGTGGGGGCTGGGGTGGGGGAAGGGATCGAAATAGGCTAAAAGGTAGAGATAAAACAATGGATGGAAATACATTTAAAATAATGGAAATAGGTGGGAAAAGAAAAATCTATATAAATTATTGGAAAAAGGGGGATCAGAAAGGATGTGGGTAAGGAGGAGGGAGTTCATGATCTAAAGTTGTTGAACTCAATATTCAGTCCGGAAGGCTGTAAAGTGCCTAGTCGGAAGATGAGGTGTTGTTCCTCCAGTTTGCGTTGGGCTTCACTGGAACATTGCAGCAGGCCAAGGACAGACATGTGGGCATGAGAGCAGAGTGGTGTGTTGAAATGGCAAGCGACAGGGAGGTCTGGGTAATGCTTCCGGACAGACCGAATTGGAGAGACCAAACGCAGACTGGGTGACCGCTTTACAGAACACCTTCGGTCTGTCCGCAAGCATGACCCAGACCTCCCTGTCGCTTGCCACTTCAACAGTCCACCCTGCTCTCATGCCCACATGTCCGTCCTTGGCCTGCTGCATTGTTCCAGTGAAGCTCAACGCAAACTGGAGGAACAGCACCTCATCTTCCGACGAGGCACTTTACAGCCTTCCAGACTGAATATTGAGTTCAATAATTTTAGATCATGAACTCTCTTCTCCATCCCCACCCACTTTCCGATCCCCGCCCCTTTTTTCCAATAATTTATATAGACTTTTCTTTCCCCACCTATTTCCATTATTTTTAAATGTATTTCCATCCATTGTTCTATCTCTACCTTTTAGCCTATTTCGACCCCTTGCCCCCACCCCACCCCCACTAGGGCTCTCTGTACCTTGCTCGTCCTGCTTTCTACCCTTAATTAGCACATTCCTTAGATAATATCACCACCTTCAACACCTCTTTGTCCTTTTGTCTGTGACATCTTTTGGCAATCTCCACCTATCACTGGCCCTATATCCAGCTCTATTTGTCCCACCCCCCCTTAATCCAGCTGATATTTCACCTCTTTTCTATTTTTCCTTAGTTCTGTTGAAGAGTCATATGGACTCGAAACGTTAACTGTGTTCCTCTCTACAGATGCTGCCAGACCTGCTGAGTTTTTCCAGGTATTTTTATTTTGTTTTACTAATGTGTTGGACTGTAATAGAAGCAAAGGAAATCTGTAGTGCTTAGCTGGTCTGATTTGTACGTGACCCACACCTAATTTGAGCAAGTTACTCAGATACATCAAATTCGTTGAGAATCAGCTTTTAAAATCAGACACTGATTTGTATATGCAATACATAAAAGCCAAGTGGTGTAAGACACCACCATTCCAGTTTACCCTGACTGCAGTATAACTCCTGACTGCTGTAAAGTGTTGGCAACTTTTAAAACTTTGTGTGGGATCTTTTTAATATGCCCCACCCCAGCTCCCATGATCATAATGTTAAAAATGAATCTGCCAGGAGTTTTCAGTGTGCACTGAGACATACGTAGAGAGAGTTACAGTGTGACCCTGAGTGATGCACAGGTAGTGGTATGATTCCATTCTGCAGACAATGCATCACACAGTCTGATACTAGTTGCTGCAGGACAAGTCCAATCTCAGTGGAAGATGATTCATGTTTCACAGGCTTATTTCTATAAGTTACATTGGTATTAAAAATGGATAGCCTTTAATTTATGGCTGACCTACAGGTTTTATCAATTTATAACTGTTCCTTTGATCTTGACAAAGAATTCCCTCCCAGAGCATCTACGAGATCAGGCCACAGTTATGCTACTCAGTATGAATTTCATCTTCATTTCCATCATCTTATTTCCAAAATTTCCAAAAATTGAATCTTAGACACATTTTATAAAAAATGTGATTCCTAAAAAATGACTAGAGCATTTGTCAATTTGGTTTTGTAGGCTTTTTGCAGTCTCCTTTGTTAAGCTTGTGGTGAATACAGTTAATAAAAATTGAGTTTGATTTGTGAAATACCTATCTGTTTTTCTTGTTTTGGATCTCCTGTGCCATGTAGCTGTTGTTCAGTGTTGTTGGCCAAGTACTGAAAAGGGAAAGATCACATAATTAGCACTGTGAAGATTACAGCATGAGAGAAGGCAGAGACAGAGAGGAGGACTCTCACCCCATCAACACTATTGCACTGTCAGCCTATCTCAGCCTATCTCAGTTCATCATGTTTTTCTTCCTGCACCACCTGTTCATCTATTTCGGAGTTTACCACCTTCCTTTTCAATCTCCCCAATAAAAAACGATGTTTATAAACATCAGTGTAACCCTCAAGATCTCTGCCCGCCAGATATCTACAAAAGGAAAAAAATGTAGAAGATGCTGCATTTATATAGCACCTATTGGACCTCGGACAACCCCCGCCCCCCCCCCCTCCCATCCCCAAATCTTCAAATATGATGAATGACATCCCCGAAGAAGCGAGATGAGTCCCCAGCTCATGGGTAATTTTGGTGAAGTTAGTTGAAGGAGGAATGATCTTCAGGGCATTGGGAGATCCAATGGCCGTCAGTGTTCATCTCAGAAGGGCAACACTTCCGACACTGGAGCACTCCCTCAGCACTGCCGGAGCGCCCGCCTGCACTCTGTACCATTTACAGAGTCTTCCCATTGCAACCATTTCTTCCCAGGGACCAGGTTTTGTAGAATATGTCCGACATTAAATCAAATAAGACATTCCTCAATCTAACGGTTGATGTAGCTGAGCCCTCCGCATTTGAGTTGGCATCTCCTCAGGCCCCAGTAACTCAATATCCAACACATTATTTCACCATCTCTACCTGTGCTTTGAACAACCCTCAGGTTTACACAGAATCGGATATTAACCCAATATTTTTACCAACATATTCATTGGTTTAGGCTCTGTTGTTTAGTGTTCATTACTGACGAGTCAACTCTTCTCCAAGTCTCTGAATCCACTTTATTGTGTAAAATGTTCACCGCCCCCCCCCCCCACCCCCCGGCTCTCGCGAGGCAATCTCGAAAAGCAGCAATAAACATTTCTGTCTTTACAGCTGACCTAGTTTAATAAACCTGGTTTAGACATCAAAAGACCAACAAAGCGACCATACCAATGAAACCATCTGCAATAAACAGGTCACTTCCAATCACTGGAAAGTATTTGTATATCTTTCGGCTATAGGATTCCAAGTTTTACAATGTAAAAGGGATTTTACCTCCTGAATCCGATGCTGAAGTTCGGGTCTTATATCATCACAAAAACGCTGGTCCCTTTCCACGTGATTCTTTTTTTCACATTTTTTAATAATTTTCAGGAACATATATTCTGGATCCGTGTTCACAATTTCCTGAACCTTTTTTGGAGGTTACAAAACAAATATATGTAAACTATCCTGTGCTGATGAAAGAGTTTGAAAGGACAGATGATAGCAGTACCTTTTCCACCATATCGTTAACATGAGTTAACCCATTGCCGACCAGCCCTTCACCTTTCTCAGTGTAATACTGTAATAAGATTCTATAATATCCAGACATATAAAAACACTCTCCTCTCCAGCGGTTTAAAGCCACTAATAAACAGGGCAGAGGAACCGTTTTGGTAACTCCGTTAAACAGCTGTGTAACTAGTTAAAAATGCTCTAATTTTATTATTTGCCGCCCAGTTAATGATGCTTAAAGATGATCATTTAGTATGCAGTTCTTTTTTTTTTACTGATTTCCATTTGTTTTTGCATTTTATATCCTGAATAGAAATTCTTTTTACTCCCTGTGTTTTGCTGAATTCCTGAGCATCCCATAATAAATCATTATTTTGGCTTCTGTGTAGTTCTCTGAATTTAATATATATCTAGTCAATCGAATATTACAGACAACTAATAAAGCTTCAATACAACGAGAGAATACTACAGTTATTTTTTTTAAAAAGCTGTTGAATTAATAGTAAAGATGTCAACAACGAATTTACCACTTTGGATTAAAGATCGCTTCCATTTTTCTCACCTTGTCAAGTTTCACTGAGAAATAGACGTATAGCAGGGCACTTGTGACCATATGTCCGAGCAGTAAGACAACGATCAGGTGGATTAATACTCGGACAGACACAGAGGGCTGGTGCTCGCAAACCTGCCGCTGCTCAGTTAACTTGTTTGACGTTTCAGTCATGTTACCAGCCAATGCAGACACTGTCAGTCCAGTTCCCTCTGTCACAGTGGAGTTCCAGAGCGCAGCATTCAATCTTTTGTCATCTCGCACCTTTCAGGAAACTGAAGAAGTTCTGCAGCACATTTCTTCGAAGCCTCCACTTCCTGCATGGAAAATATGTCTCGCTTTTGTTAGGTTTGCAGAGTTTCTTGTACCAGCAAAACCATTCCCTCTTCCTTTAATCCTTAACTAGACTTTTCCCCTCTTACTGGATAAGATGAAACTAGATGTCTTCCCCTGGTTGACACTTTAATGCAGAAAGCCGGTTTGATTATTTGAGGTCACTACTCAGGGAGTTATCTCTTGATCAATTCGCATTTCCTGTAGCGACTATTTCCTTTTATTTTTCTAACCTTTCTCTTGCAAACTATGTGCAAAGTTGTTCTTTTTCTCTTTGTATGAGAATTGCTTTTTTTCCAAAATTATTTCCATGCAGCCATGTTGCTTTTCAATATTTGTGATGTGGAAAGTGCTGAACACTTGCAGTTTAACATTTCAAAGTGTAAAACCGTTTGTGCATCGCCTTGGTTCTCAATTTCATTCGATGTTCTAGGTCCCTGTACAGGTCTCTTCTGAACCATGTTGTGTGCGAGTGGAACACCCACATTATCTACTAAAGTAAGTTTTGCTCAGGATCACTACATTCAGGACAATTTGACTCTTGTGTTAACGTCTCATTAGTTAATGTTCTGAACGCGCTCAGTTTTATTGTACAGGCTATTTCTAAAAGAACAATGGTTTAGAGATTTACTTTCAACAGGTTCAATGCCAAATGCATTTAAACTTTAATGCAAATTCACCACCACAGGTTTCACAGTATCTCTGGCTTAGTATGATGCTGATTTTTAACTTATATTTGTGAGTGAGATTTGTATTATGGTATAAAATACTGCTTCAACCTCAGCTGGACTCCTGGACTGCTGCACTTTAGGAAGGATGTGAAAGCATTGGAAAGAGTGCAGGAAAGATTCATGAGAATAGTTCCAGCGATGAAGAACTTCAGTTATGAAGAGAGATTGGAGAGGTTGGCATCATTCTTCTCAGAGAGGCGAAGATTGAGAGGAGATTTGATAGAGGTACTCAAAATCATGAGGGTTCTGGACAGGGAAGATAGAGAGCAACTGTTTCCACCCATGAAAGGGTTGAGAATCAGAGGCACAGATTTAAGGTAATTGGCAAAAGAAGCAATGGTGATGTGAAGAGAAACTTCTACCATTGGGAGTAGTTTCTACTTATTTACTTTATCAAAACTGTAATGATTTTGAACACCTCTATTAAATCCCCCCTTAACCTTTTCTGCTCTAAGGAGAACAATCCCAGGTTCTCCAGTCTCTCCACATTAAATGAAGTCCCTCATCCATGCTACATTCTAGTAAATCTCCTCTGGATCCTCTCCAAGACCTTGACATCCTTCTTAATGAATCAAGCTAAATCGAACACAATCCTCTAGCTGGGATCTATTCAGTGTTTTACAAAGGGATAGCATAATCCCTTTGTTTTTTGACTCTAAACCACCATTAACAAAGTCAAGGACCCTACATTCTTTAAAAGCCTTCTTAACCTATCCTGTCACCTTTGGAGGTACACCCCCATGTCGCTCAGTTCCTGCACCCACTTTCAAATTCTACCATTTAGTTTATTTTGCCTCTGCTTATTCTTCCTACCAGAGTGTATCACCATCTTCTTCTCTCTGTTATAGTTAACCTGCCAAGTGTCTGCCCATTTCACCAGGTCTGTCTATGTCCTTCTGAAACCTGCTACTGTCCTCCCCACTGTTCACTACATTTCGGAGTTTCATGACATCTACAGACTTTGAAAGTATGCTCTGTACATCCAAGTACAGGTTCTTCATGTTGGAATGTTGGCCAAGAAAATAGGAGCAGGAGGCAGGAATTCAGCCCATCAAACCTGGTGATCAGTACCTCACTTAATCACCTTTGCTCCAATTCTCTTGATACCCAAGAAAAATCTACCCCTCTTCATTTTCAAAATACCATTTAACTCCCAGCATCCAAAGCTTTCTGGGGAGATCATGCAAACTTCCTGCTACAATTTGTCTGGTAATACACTTCCTGAATGATTCACCTCCAGTGTTAAGATTGTACCACTCTGGGTCCACCAAAGGAACTCATTTCTCCATCAGTCCCTCTCTTTTCCCTCTCGTTCCTCTATCAACCCCTCTCTTTTCCCTCTTGTTTCTCCATCAATCCCTCTCGTTCCTCTATCGGTCCCTCTCTTTTCCCTCTCATTTCTCCATCAGTCCCTCTCTTTTCTCTATCTCTCCCTCTCTTTTCCCTCTCGTTCCTCTATCGGTCCCTCTCTTTTCCCTCTCATTTCTCCATCAGTCCCTCTCTTTTCCCTCTTGTTTCCCTCTCGTTCCTCTATCGGTCCCTCTCTTTTTCCTATCATTTCTCTATTAGTCCCTCTCTTTTCCCTCTTGTTTCTCCATCAATCCCTCTTGTTTTTCTATCAATCCCTCTCTTTTCCCTCTCTTTTCTCTATCAGCCCCTCTCGTTTCCTTCTCTTTCCTAGAACCAGGGGAGCATAGTTTAAAATATGGGATCTCCCGTTTTAGACGGAGATGAGGAATTTCTTCTCGCAGAGGTCCGTTACTCTTTAGAATTCTCTTCCCCAGAGAGCAGTGGAGGCTGGGTCATTGAATATATTTAAGGTTGAGTTAGATTTTTTGACCAACAAGGGAGTTAAGGGTTATGGGGGAGTGGAGCTGAGACCATGACCAGATCAGCCATGATCTTATTGAATGGTGGAGCAGGGGCTCGAGGGGTTGAATGGCCTACTGCTGCTCCTAAATTCTTGTGTTCTTGTGAGTGAACTTGCCCTGTTCACCTTCAACTAGTGTCACAGCTGAGGCGATAAATGTTGTGAGGAGAAAGTTGGACCAGTGCCCTCAGCAGCTAAGGAAGACCATTGGTGATTCAGAGAGGAATAGAGCAAGGATAATTTCTGAAGTGGCTCGGTAAATTGTTGGGCAATTACCAACTTCTGCTGTAAACACTCATGGATGTGGATCATGTTTCTGTCTTGTCCAGGAGGACAGACCTTGGTGTACATCTGAATCAAAAGATATTACCTTTGGGAGTGAAGTGCTCTATCTGTTCAACACTGAAGTATCAGTCCAGATTAACATACACAAATACCTGGAGTGAGATTTGAACCCATAAACTCTAGGTTAAGAGTGAGTGTGGCCTGCTATGCCAAGTGACACATTAGCAAGACTGCCCCCAATGTCCAATGTCCAATGTCCCAATGTTTCTTTCCATGCCTGTCACACTTGTTGATGACATGTTTAATTGTGTTGTTAAGATACACAGGCAAAGGGCATTGACTATTTAAGTACTTAGAGCATTTGGAAAGAGAGACCTTTTGTGGCTGTGGGCCTTGCAGGGGCTGGTGAGCATCCTCACTCCCCAAAACAAAATTTTAATTTGATTTAATAAAGTTCCTTTGGAAAGATTTCTCCATTGTTACCATTCGCCTTTAAGGGGATATCACTTTAATTTTATTTGTTAACTTGTTAATTAATTTGTCTGTTTGATTTGCTGAAAAGCAGTATAAAGAGAAACTGTTGGGATCCTGTGGGTATTATGTAAGAAGTAGATGTATAATTTGCTGCATTTTTTGAATAAATCTATCATCAAGAAAACTATTAACGTCTAGTTTCACATTTCACCAACTGGTTTTGGATTGGTATTAACAACACTGAGTTCCTCATGATTTTATGAACCAGTTGATGTCTTGCAGTTGTATAAAGAGGAATAAAGTGATGATACAGCTAGGACCTGTACCATCTATATCATTCCTAGTTCAGCAATGCTTGAATTTTAATTTTCTTTTTTCCTTGTGTTCTAATCCTTCCAGGACTTCACCCCTCCCTACCCTCTGTAACCTGATCCAGTCCCTATATCTCTGTATATTCCTCTAATTCCTCTTGAGCATCCCCAATTTTTACTGCTCCACCATTGGTTGCTGGGCCTTCGGCTACCTGGGGCCTAAGATCTGGAATTCCCTCTCAAAACCTCTCCACTTTTCTGTCCTCCTTTAAGATGCTATTTATATCCTAATTGTGACAACTTTTTGCATCACCTGTATTAATACATTCTTCTTTGGCTCAATGTCAAATTTCGGCTGCTTACCCTCCTCTGAGGTGACTTGTGAGGTTTTGGTACTTTAAAAGTGTTACATAAATGTATGCTGTTGTTAATTCATTTTTACACCTTGATGGGAACGACATCTGGTCACAATCTGTGTTTCGCAGCATTTCATTCTGTACGTATATTCCACAAACAAAGTTTCCTTTTACTAAGGTGATGGCGTTTCACCATAAACATAGAGCGTTGACATTGCAAAGATTTTAAATCCCCCTTTCTGTGAATGTCCTGCCATAATATACCCAAATGTGGGCTTACCACAGAACTCTGCAGGGCGCAAACAAAGCAAGGCATCAGCTATCACCACAGGATGTGGGGAGCCCTTAAACTATGAGCTAGAACCAGGTGAGGAACATGATACTTAATAAATGAAGATAGGTGGCCAATATAAGATTACAAACACTGAACTTCGTCTAGTCTGTTATATTAATGTGGATACCATCTTATTTTTAAAGGGGCTTATGCCTCTTCTACAATAAAGAAGGAACTTGCATTTCAATCGCACCTTTCACATCTTTGCGGGTGTCCCAAAGTGAAATGCTTTGGAAGTGGTCATCACTGCTCTATCACTGAATGCACAAGATCTCCAAAACTGCAAAATGAGCTATTAATCTGTAATGGTGTTGACAGAGGGAGTGACATGAGGAGAATTTCAAGGTCCTTCTTCAAAGATTACCATTGGGATCTTCCATATTGCCCTCAATGGACAGATGTTACCTTGGCTCGATGGTTCATATACAGGGAAGCTTGTCTGACAATGCAGCACTCCCTCAACATTAGTCTAGATCATGCCCTCAAAATTGATCATGGGACTTGAATCCACAGCCTTCTAATTCACTGAGGAAAGTCCTATTAACTGATCCAAACTAACTCATAAACAGCGACATACGAAGGTAGCAGCTCAATTTTAAAATTTTAAACATTTCATTTTGGGTTCAAATCCATCCACAGCACTGCCCCTCCCTATCTCTGTAATCTCCTCCAGTTCGACAACTCCCTGAGATCTCTGCGCATGTCCAATCCTGACATCTTCAGCATCCCCAATGTTAATCATGCTACCATTGGCAGCCTTGGCTTTAGCTGCCCAGGCCCTAAGCAATAATATAAAAGCAAAATATTGCAGATGCTGGAAAGCTGAAATGAAATCAAGAAACGCCAGAAAAACTCAGCAGGTCTGGCAGCATCTGTGGAAAAAGAACAGTTAACATTTCAAGTCCGTATGACTCTCCTTCAGAGCTAAAGAGAGGTAGCTTTGTGATGGATTTTATACTGTGTAGGAAGAGACGAAGCAGGTGGAGCAAAATAAATGGTGGGGGATATGTGGGTGCTCAGGAGAAATTTGATAAAGATGACACGGACACAAGATAAAGGGGCTGGTTAACGGTAGTGTTAAAGGTAAGATAGCAGGATTGTTAATAGCAGAACAAGAGTCAGCACCCTGTGAAAGCATAACATGGAAACAAGTGACAGATGGCGCTGTGGGGGGAATCAGGAAGGAATAATAAAGAAAGAAAAAAATTATAGATCAAAAAAATGTATTTAAAAAGGGTTTAAAAAGGGGCTGAGAATGGAGGAGAAAATTCATGGTCTGAAGTTGTTGAACTCAATGTTAAGTCAGGAAGGCTGTAACGTGCCTAGTCGGAAGATGAGGTGCTGTTCTTCCTGGAACAATGCAGCAAGCCAAGGACAGACATGTGGGCATGAGCTCTAATGTTCCCTTTCTAAACCTCGCAGCTTCTTTACCTTTCTCTCCTCCTTACACATCTCCTCCTTAAACCTATCTCTTTGACCACTGCACTGCAGCAACTCGTCAAGGTTCCTTAGACAGCACCTTCCAAATCCATGACCGCTACCATCTAGAAATACAAGGGCAGCAGATAGATGGGAACACCACCTGGAAGTTCCCCTCCAAGTCACTCACCATCCTGACTTGGAAATATATCACCGTTCCTTCACTGTCACTGGGTCAAAATTCTGGAACTCCCTCCCTAACAGCACAGAGACTGCAGCGGTTCAAGAAGGCAGCTCACCACCACCTTCTCAAGGGGCAATTAGGGATGGACAATAAATGCTGGCCCAACTAGTGATGCCTGCATTGCAAGGAAGAATAACAAAAGGAAAGCATTTGGTCCCAATATTTCTTTAAGTGGTGCAATGTCAGATTTTGTTTGATAGTTGCTGCTGTGAAGCCTTGGCATGTGATTAATTAAAAGTGCTACAGAAATGGAATTATATTATGCGAATGGTGTAAGTATATTTCTGTTATTATTGGCAGCCATTGATGTCCGTTAGTTATTGTCTCCAAGGCCCATGTCCCCAACTCCCTCAACTCGCTGGAAAATATCACAGCAAAACCAAGATCCAGTTTATACTCTCATTTATGGGACAGGGTCAATTGCATCATTAGCATTGGCCAATCAGATTGTAGCTTTTCAATCGATTCCATATATAATTCTGATTTCCTGATATAGAGATAATCACTGATCAATCAAAACATTCATAAACTCTGAGCTGTGTGAAGCCCTCACAACTTCAGTGAGAGGGAACATAAATATCAGCTGTATGTTCAAGGGTAGCCGCGGCAGGTTTCCATCTGGATCTCACGGTTACCAGCTGCCCTACAGCAGGGTCATTTTCAGTGTGGGGCAGCACAAGGTGATGAGGCAGAGGTTAACATTCTGTGCAGCTCCACCGCAAATGCAGGAAACACTCAGCTAAACACAGTGAAGTCAGTGTGCCAGCCATGGACAGAGAGAAAGCAGAAAGAAAGACTTGCATTTATACCAAACTCATGACATCCCAAAGTAGTCCACAGTCGATGAAACCCTCTTGCAGAAGAATCATTCTTGAGAAGCCAGAGAATAGTCCAGGTGAGCAGCTCACGGGAAATAGCTGTGCAAGGGAATGAGGAGAGAGGAACTAAACAAGATCAGGAGGAGAACAGGAGAGGGTTACAGGAGTGTGAGGCAGGATGGGAGAAACTCAGTAAATTAAAGACAACCACAAGGCCCTGGGAATGGGTAAATTGTTAAACCAGGTTGGCTAATAGTTAAAGTAGTTTAGTTGATAGTTAAATCAACTTAGTTAGGCAAAAGAACCAGAGTGGGGAGATGAGGAAAATGTCTGGTTTACAGAGTCAGTTGTTGTGATCTGGAATGCGCTGTCTGACAGGACAGTGGAATCAGATTCAATCTTAACTTTCAAAAGGGAATTGGATAAACACTTGAAAATGAGAAACATGCAGGGCTCTGGGGGAAAGAGCAGAGGGAGTGGAATTAAATGGATAGGTCCTTTCAACAAGGCAGTACAGGTACAATGAGCCAAATGGTCTCCTTCAGTGCTGTAAGATTTTATGAAGTAATAGAGGGGGAGCATGAAAATCTAACAAAGCAGAGGAGGAACTAACATGCCAGAGACTGGTGGGAGAGACAGGCAGGTTGCTACCAGTGTGTGTAGATGATGTATCAATGGCAGATCTCCATCAGAATCCACTGCTACACAAGCTCGGAGGCCACCAGGCCACATTTACCCATACTCACTGTCAGAGAGGAGCTGTGCTTAGGTCTGAAGGTATTTTTCCACAGTCTTCACAATTCTGAAGTAAAGTTCTGATTATCACGTACCGGCCTCTCTGATCTGATGAATCAGTGCTCACAGGATCACACAGTGCAGAAGAGGCCCTTCGGCCCATCGAGTCTGCACTGACATGTGAGAAACACCTGACCTACCTCCCTAATCCCATTTACCAGCACTTGGCCCATAGACTTGAATGTTATGACGTGCCAAGTGCTCATCCAGGTACTTTTTAAAGGATGTGAGGCAACCCATCTCCACCACCCTCCCAGGCAGCGCATTCCAGACCCTCACCACCCTCTGGGTAAAAAGGTTTTTCCTCACATCCCCCCTAAACCTCCTGCCCCTCACCTTGAACTTATGACCCCTCATGACTGACCCTTCAACTAAGGGGAACAGCTGCTCCCTATCCACCCTGTCCATGCCCCTCATAATCTTGTACACCTTGATCAGGTCGCCCCTCAGTCTTCTCTGCTCCAACGAAAACAACCCAAGTCTATCCAACCTCTCTTCATAACTTCAATGTTTCATCCCAGGCAACATCCTGGTGAATCTCCTCTGCACCCCCTCCAGTGCAATCACATCCTTCCTATAATGTGACGACCAGAACTGCACACAGTACTCCAGCTGTGGCCTCACCAAGGTTCTATACAACACCAACATGACCTCCCTACTTTTGCAATCTATGCCTCAATTGATAAAGGCAAGTGTCCCATATGCCTTTCTCACCACCCCACTAACATGCCCCTCCGCCTTCAGAGATTTATGGACACACACACCAAGGTCCCTTTGTTCCTCAGAACTTCCTAGTGTCATGCCGTTCATTGAATACTTCCTTGTCAAATTACTCCTTCCAAAGTGCATCACCTCACAATTTTCAGGGTTAAATTCCATCTGCCACTTATCTGCCCATTTGACCATCCCGTCTATATCTTCCTGTAGCCCAAGACACTCAACCTCACTGTTAACCACCCGGCCAATCTTTGTGTCATCCGCAAACTTACTAATCCTACCCCCCACTTAGTCATCTATGTTGTTCATATAAATGACGAATAATAAGGGACCCAGCACAGATCCCTGTGGTACGCCACTGGACACTGGCTTCCAGTTACTAAAGCATCCTTCTGTCATCACCCTCTGTCTCCTACAACTAAGCCAATTTTGAATCCACCTCATCAAATTACCCTGTATCCCAAGTGCATTTGCCTTCTTTATAAGTCTCCCATGTGGGACCTTGTCAAAGGCTTTGCTGAAATCCATATAAACTACATCAACTGCACTACCCTCATCTACACAGCTGGTCACCTCCTCAAACAATTCAATCAAATTTGTTAGGCATGACCTCCCTCTGACAAAGCCATACTGACTATCCCTCATCAAACCTTGCTTCTCCAAGTGGAGATAAATTCTCTCCTTCAGAATTTTCTCCAATTGTTTCCTTACCACTGACGTGAGACTCACTGGCCTGTAGTTCCCTGCCTTATCTCTACAACCCTTCTTAAATAGCGGAACCACATTAGCTGTTCTCCAGTCCTCTGGCACCTCCCCCGTGGCCAGAGATGAATTAAAATTTAGGTCAGAGCCCCTGCGATCTCCTTCCTTGCCTCCCTCAGCAGTCTGGGACACAAATCATCTGGACCTGGAGATTTGTCCACTTTTAAGCCTGCCAACACCTCCAATACCTTGTCACTCCCTATATCAATTTGCTCAAGAACCTCACAGTCTCTCTCCCCGAGTTCGATAGCTTCATCCTCCATGGTGAACACCACTTGGAGGAAGCACTGTGGGTGGCAAGGGAGCAGAATGTACTCTGGGCAGGGAACTTCAATGTCCATCACCAAGAGTGGCTCGGTAGCACCACTACTGACCGAGCTGGCCGAGTCCTAAAGGACGTAGCTGCTAGACTGGGTCTGCGGCAGGTGGTGAGGGAACCAACAAGGGGAAAAATGTACTTGACCTCATCCTCACCAACCTGCCTGTTGCAGATGCATCTGTCCATGACAGTATTGGTAGGAGTGACCACTGCACAGTCACTGTGGAGATAAAATCCTGCCTTCACATTGAGGATACCCTCCATCATGTTGTGTGGCACTGTCACTGTGCTAAATGGGATAGATTTTGAACAGATCTAGCAACTCAAGACTGGGCATCCATGAGGCGCTGTGGGCCATCAGCAGCAGCAGAATTGTACTGGAACACAATCTGTACCCTCATGGCCCGGCATATCCCCCACTCTACCATTACCATCAAGCCAGGGGATCAACCCTGGTTCAATGAAGAGTGCAGGAGGGCATGTCAGGAGCAGCACCAGGCATACCTAAAAATGAGGTGTCAACCTGGTGAAGCTATAACACAGGATGACTTGAGTGTCAAACAGCATGAGCAGCAAGTGATAGACAGAGCTAAGCGATCCCACAACCAACGAATCAGATCTAAGGCCTGCAGTCCTGCCACATCCAGCCAGGAATGGTGGTGGACAATTAAACAACTCACTGGAGGAGGAGGCTCCACAAATATCCCCATCCTCAATGATGGAGGAGCCCAGCACATCAGTGCAAAAGATAAGGCTGAAGCATTTGCTACAACCTTCAGCCTCCAGAGGTCCCCAGTATCACAGATGCCAGTCTTCAGCCAATTCGATTCACTCCACGTGATATCAAGACACGGCTGAAGGCATTGGATACTGCAAAGGCTAAGGGCCCTGACAATATACCGACAATAGTACTGAAGACTTGTGCTCCAGAACTTGCCGTGCCCCTAGCCAAGCTGTTCCAGTAGAGCTACAACACTGGCATCTACCCGGCTATGTGGAAAATTGCCCAGATATGTCCTGTACACAAAAAGCAGGACAAATCCAACCTGGCCAATTACTGCCCCATCATCAGTAAAATAATGGAAGGGGTCATTAACAGTGCTATCAAGCAGCAGTTGCTTAGCAATAACCTGCTCACTGATGTGATTGCACTGGAGGGGGTGCAGAGGAGATTCACCAGGATGTTGCCTGGGATGAAACATTTAAGTTATGAAGAGAGGTTGGATAGACTTGGGTTGTTTTCATTGGAGCAGAGAAGACTGAGGGGCGACCTGATTGAGGTGTACAAGATTATGAGGGACATGGGCAGGGTGGATAGGGAGCAGCTGTTCCCCTTAGTTGAAGGGGCAGTCACGAGGGGACATAAGTTCAAGGTGAGGGGCAGGAGGTTTAGGGGGGATGTGAGGAGAAACCTTTTTACCCAGACGGTGGTGATGGTCTGGAATGCGCTGCCTGGGAGGGTGGTGGAGGCGGGTTGCCTCACATCCTTTAAAAAGTACCTGGATGAGCACTTGGCACATCATAACATTTAAGGTTATGGGCCAAGTGCTGGTAAATAGAATTAGGTAGGTAGGTCAGGTGTTTCTCACGAGTGCAGACTTGATGGGCCGAAGGGCCTCTTCTGCACTGTGAGATTCTGAGATTCTGTGATGCCCAGTTTGGGTTCTGCCAGGGTCACTCAGCTCCTGACCTCATTACAGCCTTGGTTTAAACATGGACAAAAGAGCTGAACTCCCGAGGTGAGGTGAGTGTGACTGCCCTTGACATCAAGGCTGTATTTGACTGAGTGTGGCATCAAGGAGCCCTAGCAAAACTGGAGTCAATAGGAATTGGGGGGAAAACTCTCTATTGGTTGGAGTCATACCCAGCACAAAGGAAGATGGTTGTGGTTGTTTGAAGTCAATCATCTCAGCTCCAGGACATCACTGCAGGAGTTCCTCAGGGTAGTGTCCTCAGCCCAACCATTTCCAGCTGCTTCATCAATGACCTTCCTTCCTTCATAAGGTCAGAAGTGGGGATGTTCACTGATGATTGCACAATGTTCAGCACCATTCGCAACTCCTCAGATACTGAAGCAGTCTATGTCCGAATGCAGCAAGACCTGGACAATATCCAGGCTTGGGCTGACAAGTGGCAAGTAACATTCACGTCACACAAGTGTCAGGCAATGACCATCACCAACAAGAGAGAATCCAACCATTGTCCCTTGATGTTCAATGAATCCCCCACTATCAACATCCTGAGGGTTACCATTGATCAGAAACTGAACTGGACTAGCCATATAAATACTGTGTCTACAAGACCAGATCAGAAGCTAGGAATTGTGTGACGAGTAGCTCACCTCCTGACTTCCCAAAGCCTGCCCACCATCTACAAGACACAAGTCAGGAATATGATGGCATACTTTCCACTTGCCTGGATGACTGCAGCTCCTACAACACTGAAGAAGGTTGGCACTATCCAGGACAAAGCAGTCTGCTTGATTGGCACCACTTCCAGAAACATTCACTCCCTCCACCACCGGCGTACAGTAGCAGCAATGTGTACCATCTACAAGATACACTGCAGAAACTCACCAAGGCTCCTTAGACAGCACCTTCCAAACCCACAACAACTACCATTTAGAAGGACAAGGGCAGCAGATAGACGGGAACACCACCACCTGGAAGTTCCCCTCCAAGTCACTCACTATCCTGACTTGGAAATATATCACCGTTCCTTCACTGTCGCTGGGTCAAAATCCTGGAACTCCCTCCCTAACAGCACTGTGGGTGTACCTACACCACATTGGACTGCAGTGGTTCAAGAAGGCAGCTCACCACCACCTTCTGATGGGCAATTAGGGATGGGCAATAAATCCTGGCCCAGCCAGCGATGCCCACATCCCGTGAATGATTAAAAGAAAAGAGGCTGTAGATTGGATTGCAGTATTTCACTCTCATGGATCACAATCAGTCTGTTTCTGAATTCTATAAATTTCTACACAAACCTCTGGCAGGACTTACCCTGAAAATGTACAGTGAAAGCCTTATCTAGTATCCACCCTCATTAACACACGTCGGGTACACAGTGGCCATGTTACTGCACTAATAGTACACGCCTGAGCTAACCATCTGCTGACACAAATCCCACCAGAGCACTCAGAGAATTTCAATCCAATGAACTAAATAGAAGCCTAAAAGTTAAAAATTGGTGGCACATGAAACTACCAAATGTTATAAAAACTCATCCAGTTCACTAATGTCCTTTAGGGAAGGAAATGTGAGGAAGAGTCATACAGACTAGAAATGTTAACTCTGTTTCTTTGTCCACAGACACTTCCAGACCTGCTGAGTTTTTGCAGAATTTCCTGTTTTTATTTCAGATTTCCAGCATCCACAGTATTTTGCTTTTAATCTTTCATCCTTACCCAGTTCAGCTCACATGTGACTCCAGACCCACAGCTTTGTGGTTGACTCTTAGCTGCCCTCTGACATGGTCTACCAAGCCCCTCTGTTGTATTAAGAAGGCTGTTCACCATCATCTTCTCAAGGGCAGTCAGTAATGGGGAAGAAATGCTGGCCTTGAAAGCAACACTCACTCCCATGAAAGAATTTTAAAATGTTAATGAATGGATGGCGGAGAGAGTACGAGTCTGTGATTTACATCTGGGGTTTTGCTGGGACCCATGGCTTGATGAAACTGCAGACTTGTACCCTGAGGTGTGAACTCAGTAAAGGTTTATATTTGCATAGTTGTCTAATCTTTAGTCTCTGAGAATTATTTGAACTTGCTTTACACAAATTGCTGTCGAAGAATATTCACCGCTGTTTGCCAGAGCTATATCTATCCACGGTGAGACCCCACAAACAGCAGCAGAGGAATCACAATCACCCAGCTCTCAGCTTTTCTTGTTATCCTGCCACACTCATGATTCAAAACCTGTGGTTCCACATCCTTCAATTCATTTCAGTTGAAAATGTGATATCCCTGCCCTGTGAGAATAGGGAAAAGGTCACTCTGTCAAATCCAAAGCAGGTAAACAGCAACAACTTGCATTTGTTTAGCACCTTTAATATAGGGAAATATCACGAGGACCTTCTGAAGAGCATAATCAGACAAAAACTGACCCTGAGCCAAAGAAGGAGCTATCAGGACGGGCGACCTAAGCTTGGTCAAAGAGGTAGGTTTTAAGGGAACATTTTAAAGGAATGGAGACAAAGAGGGGGGTAGGTTTAAAGAGGGAATTCCAGAGCTTAGGTTCAAGGGGGTTGAAGAGATAGCAACTAATGGTCGAGCCAAGGAAGTGGGAGATACACAAGACAGCAGAGCTGGAGGAACGCAGAGTTCTGAGAGGGCTGAAGGGCTGGAGGAGGTTAACAATTCTTTGTGATTCAGTCCAATCAACATAAATATCAGTGCACTTGCCTCATGCACTCCACTCTTTGTCCAAAATCTATTGATCCAAATAAACCTGACAAAGTTTAGCAGTCAGGAAGACTTTGAAAGAAAAGGATGTACAAACACTGGTCCAGGCTTAGCTCTTGTTGGTTCATCATGTAGCAGTGTTCTCAATTGTTTATTCATTTTTCTCAAATAAGACACTGCCTCAGGATGAACCTTAAAGTTCTATTTGGCCTTAAGTTCATCTGTTGACCACATACCCCCTCCATCATCAATACCACCTACACCCCACTCCTGCCCCTGCCTTAGCTCATTAGCTGGTAAAACCTTCATCAATGCCTTTCTTACCTCAAAACTCAATTATTCCACTTCTCTCCTGGTCACCCTCCCATCTTTCACCCTCCACAAACCACAGCTCATCCAAAATTCAGATACTTGTGTCCTAACCAAGTGCCGTTCACCCATCAGCTGCTTCATCAATGACCTTCCTTCCATCATAAGGTCAGAAGTGGGGATGTTCGCTGGTGATCGCACAATGTTCAGCACCATTCGCGACTCCTCAGATACTGAAGCAGAGAATGAATTAAAAATTAAATGTCAACCTTTTAACTTTACACCAACATTGAAGCATAAAATGGAGACCAATTTTCATCAAGTTAGTTTAAGTTTTCTAGCACCGTGTTAATTCTTTCTCAACTCATTGTTTGGAATGTTGTTGATAAAATGGATAGTAAACGTGTTAGTGTATCACATGTGTATCACATGTTAGTGTATCACATGTATCACATGTGTATCACATGTTAGTGTATCACATGTATCACATGTGTATCACATGTTAGTGTATCACATGTATCACATGTGTATCACATGTTAGTGTATCACATGTATCACATGTGTATCACATGGTTCTTGTCCTTTCTATTCTCTTCCTCAGGAGCTTTTGCTTCACATTATTTACTCAATTTTACTGTTTAAAAGTCCAGATTAGACGACCTTTTATTGCAAAGTGACCCAGTTGGATTTAAAAACAAGTGAGTAATCTGTTTCACTTTCAACATTTCCACATTTTCTCAATTGTTTTTTTTTTGTTGAGGCTAATGACGAAGATTTGTATCATTCAATACAGAAATGAGTACACTGTGAACCAATTTGGGATTGAGTTTTCTTTATATAATCGTTATTGTATATTTTTCAGCACCACGATGCACTGACTCACGTTAGGCACTGAGCTGGTGCATCTAGAAACAACTCACCCTGGAACTTGGGGCAACTGCTTTATTGTAAATCACATCAGTGGCCCTGATGATTAGAAAGTGTAGACCCTCATTGCAGCCTTGTGCTTAATACCAATCATTCACCTCACACCCTCTATCGTACAGAAACCAAACCGGTGTGACATCATACATGTTTCCGACATGTTTTGCTTGCCAAGGTGAGGCCCCTAAATTGGATATCTCTTCCAGAGACCTGTGTCATAGAGTCATTGAAGCATTGACAGAGCCCATTCAGTCCATCGGGTCCATGCTGGCTCGCTCTAAAGCAAACCATTTTCCTGCTCTATCCCCACAGCCCTGCATTTAGTTAGTTCAAATATCTTCCAATTTGCTTTTGAAGTCATGGGCAGAATTTTACCTTCCTCTACCAGGCGGGTGGGTGGCTGTGAAATTCTTTTGCTGGCCTTGCCGCTGAGCTTCCAGCCACCCCAACCTCTCCGCAATTTTACCATGGGATGGGTGAGGCCCAGGTCAACCCCCCAGAACATCACCTTGCCCCAATTGAGGCCCTTAAGAGACCAATTATTGACCACATGAAGGCCGTTTCCCACCCAACCTCAATTTTTATGTTGCTGGAGGAATTCAGGGGTGGGGGGCTGCAAGAAAAGGGATCCTGCTGGGGCTTCAGGTGGGAACAGGGGTGGGGAGGGGCACCTCTATCAACAGCCTCCCTCCAACATTAGATGGCCCTCCCCCACAAGGCCTCTGGCTCCTAGAGGCTCTCCCCACCCCCAGCCTCTCCAGCAATACCACTACCCCCTCTGCCCACCCCACTGGGCCTCACTACCCTTCTCCGCCCTGAGACCCCCAAAACTGACCTGGTCTGGGATCCATGGGGCAGAGACTCTGGGGACTGCTCTGGGTTCCAGTCCTGTCCACTGCAGCTCCCGGCTCTGCCAGCCAATCAGATTGGACGGCAATTCTCTGAGGTGGGACTTCCTCCTGAGTGAGGGGTGACAGTCCCACCTCAAGCCAATAAACACCCGTTGGGGTGTGAAATGGCTGCGCAGTAGCAAGTATCAGCGGGTTCACTGCCAACCCTTGGGATTACAGGAAGGGAAACCCTGCTATCTGGAAAATCCTGCCCCAACGATTATCTCCACTTCCAACACCCTGTTGGATTCCAGGTCATTACTGTGTGTCTGGAAAACAGAGGGAAAATCCAAGAGCAGGATATGTTCTGCAACTGGAACCAAGCGGGGGGTCGATAAGCAGACTGAGGGAGTGCAGCACATTCTGTGGGGGCCATTAGCAAATGGAAAGGCAGAATATTACAATGTCAATCCAAGGGCAGCGCTGATGCCCAGCAAACACCAAGAAGCCACCCATCTCCTGCACTGCTCTCCCTCTGCTGCAGTCTCGAGACCCTTGCAAAGCTGTCGATGTAGCTACCATCAGGGCCTTATGGGGGATTCCCAACACCGCTTAGCAACTAACCTCCACCAGACCTTCCATGGGGTCCCTGCTGCTGTGACCTGATTGGTAGATTGGTGCGATTCCTGGTGACTGCAGCCCAGTCATAACAGGGCGGGATCTTTCTGCCCCCACCATCCCCCACACCCACATCAGCAGATCCATTCCTCTTTTTTTCCTGCCTTGAGCATTAATGATCCCTGAGCCTGGAGGTTAATGGTGGCTTAGAGATTTAACAGGACTCACAAGGGGGTCTCCCATGGTTCCCGAAGACCACCCAACAAGCCCTGAGTTGATGATTCATGGTGAAGGCCTCCCTGTATTACCAGTAAAAGCTATCACTCCTGGTGGCACTGTTGGCAATAAAGATCTGCCAGCATCTGATTGGCTACCCTCCGGGATCCTTGACCCCCGCCCCCCCACCACCCACCTCCCCCACCACCAAATCCCTCCTCAGCCCAGCTAAGTGCTTGAGTGCTGCGAAATAACGTGGAGCATCCCCCACAAGAGTGACCACGGTTCCCAGCTTTTCGCCAGCCGATGGGGGAGTGGGGGAAACCCATCCCAGGAAACTTTGTGTGGGCAGGTCACTAGATCCTCTGTCCTCCCTGTGAGGAAGCAGCACCACTCCCTTCGAAATCCAGCAAGTTACCAGAACTCCCCAAAATACAGCACTGCACTCCGACTAACTTTCCAAGTGCAGATGGCAGATCAAAAGCACCTCAGCTGCAGGTTGGATAACATGCCCTTCAGACAATGCTGGTGGGAAATCCTGAGCATGTTGGACCTCTCTTCCCCCTTGAGTGGTTAGTATGTAGTGTGAGAGGAGCTGAAACCCAAGCTGCTGACTAAAGCTTCAAGTGGACAGACTTTACGTCTGTGCAGGTGCTGCCTCTGCATGGGGAGCCTTAGGGACTCTGCTGGAAGTGAACAGGAGCGCTGCAGACACCATTTCAGGGCCTCCAGTTTCCATAGAGATGGTTCCAGCGTGAATACGGAGCTGAATTTTGTGACTGACAGATGTTGGGCTCAATTCCGGTCGCTGGGTGTACCACAGATTCTGGGAACTGGATTTGATAGCAAGTGAACATAAGAATGTAAATGGTCCTTTGAACCTGATCCAATATAGGATCATGGCCGCTCTTCTTCCACACCTCCACTGCCCTGACCCTAACCCTAACTCCAACCCCCATCCCAAACCCTAACCCTAAACCTAACCCTAAACCTAACCCTAACTCCACCACACAACCCTAATCCTAACCCTAACCCTAACCCTAACCCTAACCGTAACCCTAACCCTAACCCTAAACCTAACCCTAACCCTAACCCTAACCCTAACCCTAACCCTAAACCTAACCCTAACCCTAACCCTAACCCTAACCCTAACCCTAACCCCTAACCCTAACCCTAACCCTAACCCTAACCCTAATCCTAACGCTAACCCTAACCCTAACCCTAACCCCAACCCAAACCCCAACCCTAACCCTAAACCTAAATCGAACACCCAAACCTAACCCTAACCCTAACCCTAACCCTAACTCCAACCCCAACCCTAACACTAACCCTAACATTAACCCTAACCTCCACTGCCCTGACTCTAATCCTAACTCCAACCCCCAACCCTAATGCTAACCTTAATCTTAAAGCTAACCCACCACCATCTTAACCCTATCCCTAACTCTAACCCTAACGCTCACTGTCCTGACCCTAATCTTAACACTAACCCTAACCCTAAACTTAACCCTAACCCTAACCTTAACCTTAACCCTAACCCTAACCCTAACATTAACCCTAACCCTAACCCTAACCTTAACCCTAATCCTAACCCTAACCCTAACCTTAACATTCCACTGTCTCCATATCCTTAATTTTCTTAGGATCTAAAATTCTAAGGACCTCAGTCTGGAATATACCCACTGACTCAGCATCAACAGCTCTCTGGGATGAGAATTTCAAAGCTTCACCACTCTGAGTAAAAAGTCTAAAATAACCTGTCCTAGCCTGAGACTGTAACAATGTGCTTGAAATTTCCCAGCAGTGAAACAACCCCTCAGACACTCCAAAAATGTTACATTACGATCAAAGCTCATTCTCACACACACACTCTCTCACACTCCCACACACAAAAACACACGCAAACATACTCACACACACACACACACGCACACTCTATCACACTCCCACACACATAAACACACACAAACATACTCACACACACACACACACACACACACTCTCTCACACTCCCACACACATAAACACACATAAACATACTCACACACACACACACACACACACACACACACTCTCACACTCCCACACACATAAACACACACACACACTCTTTAACGCACATGCACATACACATACACACACACACACACACACTCCCACACACAAAAACACACACACACATACACACTCTGACATGCATGCACACAAATATACACACACACACACTCCCACACTCTCACACTCCCACACATAAACACACACACACACTCTCACACTCCCACACACATAAACGCACACAGATACACGCTCTGACACACACACACATAAACACACACACACATACACACTCTGATACATTCTGACACACACACAGACACTCTCACACTCCCACACACACTCTCTCATACACACAGACTCTCACTTCCACACACATAAATACACACACATACACACTCATACACACACACACACACACACTCTCTCACACACAGACACACACACTCATACACATACAAACACACATGCACTCACAGAGTCTCTCACACACATTCGCACACATACACACATTCATTCTTTCACACACACACACACACACATACACTGTCTTTCTCAAACACACACACACACACACACACACACACACACACACACACACACACACACACACACACACACACACACACACACATACTCACACACTCACATACTCTCTCACATTAACACACAGACCAGCTGAAAATTCCATTTCCTTAAGCCCTCGAGCTCTCCATCCAATAAACATACAGAAAAATTGTGATTTTTTTGTAAACTCTTTACAAACCAAGAGCAGTTTATTTTTTCCTGATTTGACACTGAGCAAAATGCCCATCATTGCAGAATAATATTGCTGATATTCTGCATTTCTAACGGTAAGTCTTAGCAGAAATGTTTGTTGTGAATGGAAACTGCACTCCCTGTGATACAGTAATCTATTTGCTGACTGTTGCCATGTGAACTTCAACAGGTAAACATGATTTGATTTCCAAAAAATGCAATTACTGATGACCTGTCAGTTCCCTGTCATTGTTCCTGATGCCTGGAAACACATACAGCTTTTTCCATTCACTCGAATGTGTAATGGATTCTTGCTCAACTGTTTTTCAAATATATAAAAAGATTATAATAAGCAAGTCAGAGGAAAGATAGGCAATTCAGACTCATTCTTCTCCCCAATTACAAGGAACCTTTCTCAGAACCTAAGAACTGACATTAGTTGACCTCCAGATGATCTCAGTTGTATTATTCAAGGAGGAATCTGTGGTGTCAGAAGTGCTAATTGAGTCCGAATATGACATAGCACATTATATGATGAAACCTGCCATAGTTGCACCCACCAAAATGGCTCATGGCAAAAGACATTGACTCCCCAACCCAGCCTGACCCAGCAGGACATGACAGTGCCGTGGTATTTTATTCGTTATGGGATGTGGGCATCGTTGGCTGGGTCTAGATGCCCCCGAGAAGGTGGTGGTGAGCTGCCTTCTTGAACCGCTGCAGTCTCTGTGGTGTAGGTACACCCACTGTGCTGTTAAGGAGGGAGTTGGCAGGTGTTGTCGAAGGAGCCTTGGTGAGTTGCTGCAGTGCATCTTGTAGATGGTACACACTGCTGCTACTGTGCGTCGGTGGTGAAGGGAGTGAATGTTTGTGGATGTGGTGCCAATCAAGCGGCTGCTTTGTCCTGGATGGTGTTGAGCTTTTTGAGTGTTGTGGGAGCTGCACTCATCCAGGCAAGCGGGGAGTATTCCATCACGCTCCTGACTTTTGTCTTTTAGATGGTGGACAGGCTTTGGGGAGTCAGGAGGTGAGTTACTTGCCATAGGATTCCTAGCCTCTGACCTGCTCTTGTAGCCACAGTATTTATATGGCTAGTCCAGTTCAGTTTCTGGTGAATGATAACCCCCAGGATGTTGATAGTGGGAGATTCAGCGATGGTAATGCCATTGAATGTCAAGGGGCGATGGTTGGATTCTCTCTTGTTGGAGATGGTCATTGCCTGGCACTTGTGTGGCTTGGATGTTATTTGCCACTTGTCAGCCCAAACCTGGATATCGTCCGGGTCTTGCTGCATATTGACATATTGGTGGAGTGGACAGATAGGTGGCAGATGAAGTTCAATGTGGAGAAGTGTGAGATGATGCATTTTGGTACAAAGAGCATGGAGAGACAGTGTAAAATAAAGGAAACTATTCTAAAGGTTGTGCAGGAGCAGAGAGACCTTGGTGTATATGTACATAAGCCATTAAAAGTGACAGGACAGGTAGAGAGGTCTGTCTCTAAAGCATACAGTATTCTAGGCTTCATTAATTGGGGCATAGAGTACAAGAGCAGGGAGGCTATGATGAATTTATATAAGACACTGGTTAGACCTCAGCTGGAATATTGTGTACAGTTCTGGGCACCACTTTATAGGAAGGATGTGAACACATTGGAGACAGTGCAGAAGAGGTTTACGAGAATGGTTCCAGGGATGAGAAACTTCAGCTATGAGGAAAGATTGGAGAAGTTGGGACTGTTTTCCTTGGAGAGGAGAAGGCTGAGAGGAGACTTGATAGAAGTTTTCAAAATCACGAGGGGTCTGGACAGAGTAGAGAGGGAGAAACTGTTCCCGCTGGTAAACGGATCGAGAACCAGAGGGCACAGGTTTAAAGTGATTTGCAAAATGAGCAAATGTAAGATGAGAAAAAACATTTTCACACAGCGAGCGGTTTGGGTCTGGAATGTGCTGCCTGGAACTGTGGTGGAGGCAGGTTCAATTGAAGCATTCAAGAGGGCATTAGCTGATTATTTAAATAGAAACAATGTGCAGGGTTACGGGGAAAAGGCAGGGCAATGGCTTTAGGTTAAAAAGTGCAGAGGCTGGTGCAGACATGCTGGCCCAAATGGCCTCCTTTCACACCATAACAATTCTGTGCTTCATATGGACATGGACTACTTCAGTATCTGAGGAGTCACGAATGGTGCTGAACATTGTGCAATTATCAGCGAACATCCCCACTTCTGACCTTATGATGGAAGGAAGGTCATTGATGAAGCAGCTGAAGATGGTTGGGCTGAGGACACTACCCTGAGGAACTCCTGCAGTGATGACCTGGAGCTGAGATGACTGACTTCCAACAACCACAACCATCTTCCTTTGTGCTGGGTATGACTCCAACCAGTGGAGAGTTTTCCCCCTGATTCCCATTGACTCCAGTTTTGCTAGGGCTCCTTGATGTCACACTCGGTCAAATGCTGCCTTGATGTCAAGGGCAGTCACTCTCACCTCACCTCGCGAGTTCAGTCCTTTGTCTGGACCAAGAGTGTAAAGAAGTCAGAAGCTGAGTGGCCCTGGCAGAACCCAAACTGAATATCGGTGATCAGGTTATTCCTCTGTAAGTGCCACTTGATAGCACTGTTAACAATACCTTGCATCACTTTGCTGATGATCCAGAACAGTGTTACAACTAGGACAGAAGGAGTGCACAGTTTCTCTAGCCCCACACCTCTACAGCTCATACCGTGAGTGTAAATATTTAATTCACTCACCAAAATGGCCAATTGTTTACCTTCACTATTGTTAGACCCAGAATAAGAGGCTTTAACCAGGTTTATTTTAAAAAACTCAGAATGATTGATTAATTGTGAAATGAAACTTGTTTTGAAAAAACAATTTGCAAAAACTGGTTAACATACAATTTGTAATCTGGGAGTGTAACTATATACCTCTTTAAATCCCTACACACACACACACACACACACTCACACACACTCACACATACAGACAAAGGACAAAACAAACAGGATGAAGTTCAAAGAGTTTTGACACTGTAGACCTGATGTTCCTGCTTGTGAAGACAGATCGCTGGTCACAGTAGTTGTCCAGAAGTTCTTTCCAAAGGAGCTTTGGCATGGAGGAGAACAGAGAGGGATCAATGCCCTTGGGATCTTACTCTCGCCTCAGCTTCTCAAGTATCTAAATACAGACAAGTTATACTGAGATGAGAATTTTTAGCTGGATCCTGTTAACTGCACTGAAATCAGATGCAGGGAGAGAGAGAGTTGAGTACCCTTCTCCTTTCGGTTTATTCTAAAAAAACTGAGTCCAAAACACATGTTCAAGACAGAAACTCTTCTCAGTCAGGTGGTTTGCAGCAAATCACCCGGGTCTCTGTCTCTGAAAACAGTAGTCTTTCTTTCATCCAGCAATAAAAGTTCAAGTAAACAAATAGTTCTTATCTCAACAGAATTATCTCTTCAGATCAAAAACAGAATTAGCTGGAAAAACTCAGCAGGTCTGGCAGCATCGGCGGAGAAGAAAAGAGTTGACGTTTCGAGTCCTCATGACCCTTCAACAGAACTTGGGTTTGAGTCCCAAAAAAAGGGACTCGAAATCAAGTTCTGTCGAAGGGTCATGAGGACTCGAAACGTCAACTCTTTTCTTCTCCGCCGATGCTGCCAGACCTGCTGAGTTTTTCCAGGTCATTCTGTTTTTGTTTTGGATTTCCAGCATCCGCAGTTTTTTTGTTTTTATCCCTTCAGATGCCTTGCTGGTCATTTAGCTGAAGTCATGTGACTTCTTGGAGAAAGTAGCTCACTCACAGTCCAAAGTGAACTTATAATTTTTTAAAAGAAATCCAGGAGAGTTCACAAGAAAAAGTCCAAATAATTCAATGTCCTTCCAACTTTAAGAAAAAACAGTTCTTGGAGATATATATTCAGAACAGTAGACTCATGGGGTGGTAATTGGCCCAGTTGGATTTGTCCTGCTTTTTGTGGACAGAACATACCTGGACAATTTTCCACATTGCCTGGTAGGTGCCAGTGTTATAGCTAGGAACAGGTTGTCTAGGGCCGCTGCAAGTTCTAAATGGTAGGAGCTTGCAGAGCTCTGAGATTCAGAGGGGTCTGGGTGTCCTAGTGCATGAATCAAAAAAGGCTACTATGCAAGTACAGCAAGTAATTAGGAAACCTAATAGGATGTTATCATTTATTGCGAGGGGAATTGAATACTAAAGTAAGGAGGTTATGCTTCAGTTGTGCAGGGCACCAGTGAGACCAGTGGAGTACTCTGTACAGTATTGGTCATCTTATTTCAGGAAGGATGTAAATGCATTGGAAGCAGTTCAGAGAAGGTTCAGCAGAGTAATATGTGGAGTGGGCAGGTTGTCTTATGAGGAAAGGTTGGCCAGACCAGGCTTGTAATTGCTGGAGTTTAGAAGAGTAAGAGGCAACTTGATTGAAAAATATAAGATCCTGAGGGGCCTTGGCAAGTGGATGTGGAGAGAATGATTCCTCTTGTAGAAGAATCTAGAACTGGGGGTTGCTGTTTAAAAAAAGGGGTCACCAATTTAAAACAGAGATGAGGCGAATATTTTCACTCATGGGTTGTGAGTCTTTGGAACTGTCTTCCTGAAAAGACGATGGAAGCAGAGTCTTGGAAAATTTTTAATGGCAGAGGCGGATAGATTTTTGGTTAGCAAGTGGGTGATTGGTTTTCAGGGGTAGGTGGGATGCAGGCTTCAGGTTACTATCAGATCAGCCATGACCTTATTAAATGATGGAGCAGGCTTGAGAGTCCAAATGACCTACTCCTGCTCTTGGTTTGGATGTTTGTATGAAAGGATCACCTCCTTCCCTCTTCAGCGAACTCCCTCACTCACCAAACTCCAACTGAAGCACTCTAATGCAGCCCAGAGCAGCACCACAGTGCAGACAAAAGCAGCACTGTAAGTGGCTTGTTTTTATGCTGTCTGAATCTAGCTTCTGAAAACCTGTTTAAGCCAGTTAACTAATTTACTAGCTGCATTTGCTATCAGAGCTGGTATAACCCCCATTTTAAAGCTGGACTAAAAGTCACCTTCTCCCAACCCAAAGAGCAACTTTTAATTAGTTGCTAAATTGAAGAAAGATTAGACTTTGGACAGAAACTAACCCTTAAAAGTCCCTCTCTCACCAAACTCCAACTTAAGTGATCTAATGCAGCTCAAAGCAGCACTCCAATGCAGCAGTTGGGCTGATTGCTGAAACATGGGTGAAAGCACTAGAAGTGTTTCAATGACCTGGTACAGTCTGGCAAGGTGAGGGGATTTCAGAATAGCAAGATCACAGCCTTGTTTGTCATACATGGCACCCATGAGGAATAAACATACAAAATCACAAAAAATATGAGTAGTAGTAGACTATATGGCCAATCAAGCCTGCTCCCCATATCCCTCAATTCCTTAAGGACCAAAAATCTGTCTATTCCAGCACTAAATATTTTCAACAATGGGACATCCACAACCATTTTGGGTCGAGAATTCCAAAGATTCAAAAACCACTGAAGAAAATATTACTCCTCAGCCCAGCCCTAGATGTTTGACCCTTCTCCTGAGGCTGTGCCCCCATGTTTTAGATTCCCTGACCAGAGGAAACAACCTCTCACCATCCACCCTATCAACCCCGTCAGAATCTTGAGAGTTTCAATGAGATTTCCCTCGTTCTTCTAAACTCCAGAAAAAGTAAACCAAATTTACTCAGCCTCCCATCATAGGACAACCCCCTCATCTCAGGCAACAATTCAGTGGAGCTTTGCTGTGCCGACTCCAATGCAAGTCTATCCTTTGTCACAATGACAGGAAATTGTGATTGAGATCTCCCTATAACTTCACCAGCTAACCAAAAACACACTGAACTATTTGAAGAGAACCTGTTTTTAAAAAATACAAGAAAAGACACTGGCCAAAAGTGGCTGCCATGAGTCACCTGATGCCTGGGATTGTAAAGTGACCTCTTCTGGAAAGTCACCATGTGGATTGCACGACTGACATGTTATTCATGGAGGTTTTTTTTATTCATTCACGGGCTGTGGGCTTCGCTGGCTGGACCAGCATTTATTGCCCATCCCTAGTTGCCCTTGAGAAGGTGGTGGTGAGCTGCCTTCTTGAACCGCTGCAGTCCATGTGGTGTAGGTACACCCACAGTGCTGTTAGGGAGGGAGTTCCAGGATTTTGACCCAGCGACAGTGAAGGAACAACGATATATTTCCAAGTCAGGATGGTGAGTGACTTGGAGGGGAACTTCCAGGTGGTGGTGTTCCCATGTGTTTGCTGCCCTTGTCCTTCTAGATGGTAGTGGTCGTGGGTTTGGAAGGTGCTGTCTAAGGATGCTTAGTGAATCCCTGCAGTGCATCTTGTAGATAGTGCACACTGCTGCTACTGTGCATCGGTGGTGCAGGGAGTGAATGTTTGTGGAATGTTAGTAATCCTGTGTTATTGCTTCATCAGGTTGGCATCTCATTTTTAGGTATGTCTGGTGCTGCTCCTGACATGCCTTCCTGCACTCTTCATTGAACCAGGGTTGGTCCCCTGGCTTGATGGTAATGGTAGAGTGGGGGACATGCTGGGCCAAGAGGTTACAGATTGTGTTCGAGTACAATTCTGCTGCTGCTGATGGCCCACAGCGCCTCATGGATGCCCAGACATGAGTTGCTAGATCTGTTTGAAATCTAT
>JANJGN010000009.1:2506545-2524045 GCA_026770705.1 Isurus oxyrinchus | reverse complement strand
TGGCTGCATCTTATCCGACCCCAGTGCCTTGTCAACTTTAAACACCGACAGCCTATTCAACACTTCCTCCTTATCAGTTTTGAACCCTTCTAGTGACAGAGTTTCCTCGTCTGTCACCATGGCCTGGGTAGCATCTACCTCCTTGGTAAAGACGGATGCAAAGTATTCATTTAGTACCTCAGCCATGGCCCCTTCATCCATGTGCAAATTCCCTTTTAGGTCCCTAATCAGCCCTATTCCTCCTTTTACCACCGTTTTACTATTTATATGCCTACAGGAGACTTTGGGATTCCCCTTTATGTTGGCTGCCAGTCTTTTCGTATAATCCCACTTCGCTTCTCTCATATGCTTTTTCACCTCCCCTCTGTACCTTCTGTATTCCTCTTGGTTCTAAATTGTATTTTCTACCTGACACCTGTCGTAAACACACTTTTTCTTCTTTATCTTAATTTCTATCTCCTTTTTCACCCAGGGAGCTCTGGATTTGTTTGCTCTACCTTTCCCTTTCGATTATACCTTGACTGTGCCCGAACCAATTCTTTTTTGAGGGTAGCCCATTGTTCAGCTACAGTTTCTCCTGCTAATTTTTCATTCCAGTCTATCCGGTCCAGCTCTGTTCCTGTCCCATTGAAGTTGGCTCTTGTCCAGTTAATTATTCTTACTCTGGATTTCCTATCGTCCTTTTCTATCACCATCCTAAAACGTACAATACAATGATCACTGTCTCCTAAATGTTCCCCCACTGACACTTGATCTACTTGGCCCACCTCACTTCCAAGAACGAGGTCCAACAGTGCATCTTTTCTTGTTGGACTGGACACATACTGCTGTAGAAAATTCTCCTCAACACAATCTAGGAACTTTTAATCCCTTTCCGCCCTTTACACTATCACTGTCCAGTCTATATTCGGCTAATTAAAGTCCCCCATTATAACTACTCTATAATGCCTGCATCTCTCTGTAATTTCCCTGCAGATTTGTTCCTTTACATCCTTCTCACTATTTGACGGTCTATAGACTACACCGAGCAATGTAATTGCACCTTTTTAAGCTCGAATCAAATTGATTCTGTCCTTGAACCCTCTGGGACATCCTCTTTCTCCAGCACTGGAATGTTCTCCTTAACCAATACCACTACCCCTCCTCCTTGTCATCCTTTCCTATCTCTTCTGAACACCTTGTACCCGGGAGTATTTAACACCAGTTCTGCCCTTCCTGGAGCCAGGTCTCTGTTATCGCCACAACAACATGGCAATCTGCACCTGTAACTCCCCAATCTTATTTACTATACTCCATGCTTTCACATACATGCATAGTAACCCTGATTTAGATTTGGTTACTTTCTTCCTCACCCCAACTTCACCTATTAACTTACTATTCTCTATAATAGTGCTATCTGTCCCTCCCAGTATTTTGTGCACCCTGGTATTCCTCTCTAATATTTTCTCTTGGTTCCCACACCCCTCCAAGTTAGTTTTAAGCACCTCCCAAAAGCACTAGCAAAACGCCCCACAAGGAACACAGTCCCAGCTCTGTTCAGGTGCAACCCAACCGGCTTGTACAGGTGCCATCTCCCCCAGAGCCAGTCCCAGTGCCCCAGGAATCTAAAGCCCTCCCTCCTGCACCATCTTTTCAGCCACGCATTCATCTGCCTTATCCTCCTATTTCTGTACTCGCTGGCACACGGCATTGGGAGTAATCTGGAGATTACTACATTTGAGTTCCTGCTTGCTAATTTACTACATAGCTCCCTAAATTCTGATTGCAGGACCACATCCCCCTTCCTATCTAAGTCATTGGTGCCAATGTGGACCACGACCTCTGGCACTTCACCCTTCCCCAGGAGAATGTCCTGCAGCCTAACAGACTGGCAGACCTGTCCTGAGAGAACATGGAATGTCACACCTGAAAAGGCCTTCTCCAAGCAGAGACACTTAAAAGGAAGATAGGGAAGATGCAAATGACTGAGCTTTAATCTCCTGTGGTTGTAGAGACAAAAGACTGATTTGCACATCTCAGCAAGCACCCAAAAATCCATCTCCTGTTGATTTATGTCTCAGAATGTGTAAGCGGTCTGAGGCGAAAAGAACATGGACTCTGGTTGTGAGTCATAGTTTTCCAATTCCAGAATAGACAGGGAAAAAATAAATTCAAAAGCTGGTGTGCTTGTACATGAGTGTGTGTGACAGCAAGTAGAAGAAGCTAGTCCTTCCACTGCAGGTTGCAGGAAAAAGGTTCTCTCTCTCTGTTACTGGAGGAAAAGCTCAGGAGTAACCACAATCTAAAGGAAATAGGACAGCCTTTCAGTCACCCTGCAGAACCAGGTGTCTCCAAACCAACTGCAAATCTGCCAAAGTCAGCTATACCAGAATCACCCAACGTAATGGGCTGCAACGTACAGGCATCTTCGCCTGTGTGTGTGTTTTATTATTTTTCTCAGGTCTTAGTAACTAGCAAACTTACTCTTTCTTTGCCTTAAATTGGCTCCTTCTAAAGAATAAAGATACCTGGACTGGGAAAAGGTATCCATGAGGGGCAGAGGGATCCCTTTTAAATTAACCTTTTGTAGCAACAAACCGAGGAGGCTGAATAAAGAAGGGGAACTAGCTCATTCTTTTTCACCTGAAAAGTGGACCTTACCCAGGCGAGAGCTGGTAGATGAAACATAAGGTGGAAAAATGTGAGGTTATCCACTTTAGTAGAAGGAACAAATGCACAGGGTATTTTTTAAATGGTGAGAGATTAGAAAACGTAGGCAATGGGGAGGCAATGGCACAATGGTATTGTCACTGGTTTAGCAATCTACACACCCAGGGTAATTCTCTGGGGACCAGGGTTCGAATCCCTCAACAGCAGATGGTGCAATTTGAATTCAATAAAAATCTGGAATGGAACTATTGTCAGTTGTTCACTAATGTCCTTTAGGCCGTCCTTACCTGGTCTGGCCTAAATGGGACTCCAGACCCACATTGCTGTTAACTGCCTTCAGAATTGGCCTAGCAAGCCAGTCAGTTATTGTAAACCACCACAAACCAACAAAAAAAAGGAATGAAACCAGATGGTCGGCTTAGGGGCTAGGAAATGACAATGGTGAGAGTGACTGCCTTTGACATCAAGGCAGCATTTGACCGAGTGTGGCATCAAGGAGCCCTAGCAAAACTGGAGTCAATGGGAATCAGGGGGGAAACTCTCCACTGGTTGGATTCATACCCAGCACAAAGGAAGATGGTTGTGGTGGTTGGAGGTCAGTCATCTCAGCTCCAGGACATCACTGCAGGAGTTCCTCAGGGTAGTGTCCTCGGCCCAACCATCTTCAGCTGCTTCATCAATGACCTTCCTTCAGTCAGAAGTGGGGATGATTACACAATGTTCAGCACCATTCATCCAGGCTTGGGCTGACAAGCGGCAAGTAACATTCGCACCACACAAGTGTTAGACAATGACCATCTCCAACAAGAGAGAATCTAACCATTGCCCCTTGATATTCAATGGCATTATCATCACTGAAACCCCACTATCAACATCCTGGGGGGTTACCATGAAACTGAACTGGACTAGCCATATAAATACTGTGGCTACAAGAGCAGGTCAGAGGCTAGGAATCCTGCAACAAGTAACTCACCTCCTGACTTCCCAAAGCCTGTCCACCATCTACAAGGCACAAGTCAGGAGTGTGATGAAATACCCCCCACTTGCCTGGATGAGTGCAGCTCCCACAACACTCAAGAAGCTTGACACCATCCAGGACAAAGCAGCCACTTGATTGGCACCACATCCACAAACATTCACTCCCTCCACCACTGACACACAGTAGCAGCAGTGTGTACCATCTACAAGATGCACTGTAGGAACTCTTAGGCAGCACCTTCCAAACCCATGACCACTACCATCTAGAAGGACGAGGGCAGCAAACACATGGGAACACCACCACCTGGAAGTTCCCCTCCAAGTCACTCACCATCCTGACTTGGAAATATATCGCGTTCCTTCACTGTCGCTGGGTCAAAATCCTGGAACTCCCTCCCTAACAGCACTGTGGGTGTACCTACACCACATGGACTGCAGCGGTTCAAGAAGGCAGCTCACCACCACCTTCTCAAGGGCAATTAGGAATGGGCAATAAATGCTGGCCCAGACAGCGAAACCCACATCCCATGAATGAATGAAAAAGAACAAAGGGACCTGGATATCTTTGTCCATAAGTCACTGAAAGCTAACTTGTAGATGCAGCAAGCAAAATTAGGAAGGTATGTTAGCCTTTATTGCAAGAGGATTTGAGTACAGGAGTCATGAAGTCTTGCTTTAATTGTATAGAACCTTGGTTAGACTGCACCTGGAATACTGTGTGCAGTTTTGGCCCCCTTACCATAGGAAGGGTATTATTGCCATAGGTGGAGGTTCACCAACAAAAATTCACTAGAATTGTTCCAGGAATGGCGGGACTGTCTTATGAAGCGAGATTGGGGAAACTGGGCCTGTATTCTCTAGAGTTTCGAAGAATGAAAAGTGATCTCATTGAAACCTACAAAATACTTAAAGGAATAGACAGAGTAGATGCAGGTAAGACATTTCCCCTGGTTGGGGAGTCTAGAACCAGAGGACACAATTTCAAAATAAGGGGGAAGCCACTTAGGACCAAGATGAAGAGAAATTTCTTTACTCAGAAGGTTGTGAATCTTTGGAATTCGCTACTCCAAAGGGTTGTGGAAGCTGAGTCATTGAATATGTTCAAGGTAGAGATTGATAGATTTCTGATTAACAATAACGTAAAGGGATAAGGCGATAGTGTGAGAAAATGCACTGAAGTGGATGATCAGCCATGTTCATATTGAATGGTGGAGCAGGCTATATGGGCTAAATGGCCTTCTCCTGCTCCAATGTTCCTATGTCATTGGGCAGCTGTCCCGCTTGCTGCTGTTAATTGATGGGAAAATCCCAAGGTTGTCCTGCCAACCACCTGCGTGGCCATGCAACGGGCTGGGATGCCGGAAATGTGACCATGGTGTGGGGTTTGGGAAAATCGTGTTTCCAGCCTCTGACACTGGTGACAGAATCTCCATATTCCAAATCTAACTGAGGATCTGAAGTGTGGGTTAGGACAAGGAACTCCTCCCAGAAAGAATAGAAATTGAGTTTAGAATGTTGGCAAACTCAAAAGGTGAAAGTCACAGGGCACAAATAGAAAATGGTCGTTTTTAACATGTGAAACAGAAATGGAAAGAGACAGGTTGTGGTACACAGCCTTTCTGCCTGCTGACAGATATAATTAGCAAACCACAAAATGACACTTCACAACTGTAGGCAACAAGTGCAGATTAAACTTGCTGCATTTGCTGCTACAGCACATTTTGGATCTTAGTTTCAGTCATCAGATGTGACCCTAACAAGTAACTAGCTGGTAACTGATGCTCAGAGACCATTCCCAAGATGTTAGCTAGGGTGTTGGAAACAAAATGCCAATGTTACTGAACTAACACTCTGGGGATATGAGTTCAAATCCTGCCATGGCACTGGGGGGAATTAAAAACCAATTAATTAATAAATGCAAGATCAAACACCAGTCTAATTCATAATAATCATGAAGCAATTGGATTGTTGTAAAAACCCATCTGGTTCACTAACACCACCTAGGGAAGGAAATCTGCTACACTTATGTTGTCTGACCTTCATGTGACTCCAGACCCACAGTGATGTGGTTGACTCTTAACTGCCCTCTGAAAAGGCTCAGCGAGTTATTCTGTTGTGTCAAACAGCTGCAGAAAAAAGCACTGTGGGTGTACCTGCCGGCAGCAGCTCACAGCTCAAGGACAGTTAGGGATGGACGAGAAATTGTGGAGTTGCTGGTGTTGCCCACATCCATGAGACAATTGCATGGACTCAACCTGTCCAACTTTTCTTCATAAGATGATCCCTTCCTCTCTGCAATTTGGAGAGTGAACCTCCTCTGAACTGTTTCTAATGCATTTATATCCTTTCTTAAATAAGGAGACCACAACTGTACACATTACCCCAGATGTGGCCTCATTAACATTCCACGTGCCAGCTGTCAGGTAGATTGTAAAAGAATATGGGGGCTATCACACAGCCTTGCTTGACACAAGTCTGGATTTTGAAGGCGTCAGTTGCAGTCATATCATCATGAAGCAATTGCAGGATTGTGACAAAGTTTCTTGGACATCCAAACCTTGGTGCATATTTCACAGAGCCTCCCGATTTGCGGAGTTGATGCTTTAGCCAGGTTGATAAATACAATGAAGACTTCCTGGTGTTGTTCTTGGATTTGTCTGGCAGCAAAGGTCATGTTGGAGGTTCCTCTGTAGGTCCAAGGACACTCTGCGGCCTGAATTTGTAGCTCAGCAGGTGGGTGTGATTGGTGGGCCCGGGGTCAGCTGGGAAGCCGACTGCCAACCGCAATCAGCCCCCGACCACACTTTCACCTTGGCGGTGGTGGGGGTAGTTGTGGGGAGAGGGCTGGTGCTGGTGTCAATGCGGGGCCAGCACTGAGAGAAAGCTCTCTGAAGGTAGAGAGCTGCCTCAGGGAGCTGGAGGCTTCACAACATGGATGCTCTCCCCGACGTTGTCTCGCACGATTTCGGGTCCGAATGGTCGGCCATGCACGCGCACACTGACTTTAAAATTCTGCCCCATGTTGGAGTTTCCTCTGTAAGGGCTAAAGATGCTGTGTCTCTGGGGGGATTTCCCCAACCACAGGAAGGAGGTGATTCAGGAGAACGTGTATCAGGAGTTTTCCTGCTGTGGACAAGAGGGAAATACTCCCGACACTTTCCACAGCATGATCCATCTCCCTTCTTGAGGATAGTTACTATTGGCACATTCCTGGAGTTGGGAAGGAGAGGGGGTGAGGTGGGGGTGGGAGCGGTGGGGGAGGGAGTGGAGAAAGTCCTTTTCTTTCTCCAATCTGTCAGGTGAGTGCACGGAGACTTGATGTCAGCAAAAGCCCACCAGCTTTGCTCTAGGGGATCACATATTTCAGCATCGTTTTCATTGCCCAGTCCTGGTGAGGGTGATGCTCAAACCTAATGGTCCCGGTCAAGGAGTCTAGTACAGCTGACTTTATGTGATCCCACTGTTATTGAAGGCTGATCTTCTGCCTCTTGGATCTTTGGGTCTTGTGATGTCTTGATCCTAGGTGGATGTTTGTCACCGATCCGAAGAAGTCTCTGATCTGCCCAGCACGCATCAGTCCCCAGCATGGATCGAGTGATACAGACATCGCTTAGACCTTTGACCTGAACAATGACATAATCCAGGAAAATGCCAGTGCTTTGATCTAGGATGCCTTTATATGATTTTGTATTTGTCCTTCTGGTAGAAGAGAGTGTTTGTTAGAATGAGGCCATGCTTAGCAACTTTGTCAGGAGGAGGGTACCATTTTGTATTGGCTTTTCCCACCCCATTTTTCCCAAAGGTTCCACTCCAGACATTGGAGTCAGAGCCAAATCCTGGCATTAGAGACCCCAGAAAGATGATCTTTTCTTCTTTTGGGATGGCATTGAGAACTTCATCAAGGTTGGAATAGAATATTTCCATAACATCTTCGTCGGAGTCAAGGGCAGGGCATTAGCACTGATGACGGTGGTATATTGGTTATGGCTGAGCTGTAGGTAATGAGCCATGAATTTTTCATTAAACAATTGGCCAGTTCTGTCAGTGCACCTGAGATCCACTTCCGGGTGCAAAAACCAACTCCGTGGACATGAGGGTCACTGTCAGCCTTTCCTTTCCAGTAGAAAGTGCAGCCCCCGCTTGTTCCTTCAGCTGCCCCTCCCCAGGAAGGCAGGGCTCAATAATGTAGCTCATGTGATAGGATTTCCGCTCTTCTTTCCTGGCGGCCACTGTTGAGATTATCCATGAGTGTTTTAACATTCCAAGTTACACATTTTCAAGTTTACTTTGACCACAAGGATGGTGATCCCACAGGGTGTGGTTCCCCAGCCAGGAGAAAGCAAGACAGCCTATCTTTAGGGCACCTTTTCCAGCCTCCTCCCCATTTGGGGTGAGCAGAGAGTATCCTGAAAAGGTCTGCTCAGTCACAGATGCTGCTGCCCAAAGACACCTCTGTCATAACACAGGTGTCCGATGACCTTCATACATCTGTTATTTGTGTGCAAATTCTTGACTAGGGACTCCCAGGTTCACAGCCCTGTCCCAACAGTTCCCCATCACCACAGAACTTGGCCAATGGACCTTGGAGGCAGCTTGTGCATGACTTTATTTAACGTGGGGGCCTTGGGGCACCATCATTGTTCGCAAGATCTTAACAGAATTATCTTATCTCATCAGGTCAGAGTTCAGATTCCAGGAAGTCCTCAACAGCAGAGTAGGTAGGGGAAGACTGTGCCTCTTACCGGCTGTGAAGGGAGGAGAAAGCTGGAGTGGTAAGTGGTCCCAGTCATTGTGGTTTGACACGTTGACTGTTACATAGTCACTAACAGACCAAAGAAAAAGTTTAGGGGAAACCTCTTTACACAATGAATGTAAAGGTCACTGTTCCAGTGAGTGTTTGAAGCAGGCGTCATTGAGACCTTTAAGGGGAGGTTAATGCATACATGAGGGAGGAGGGGATAGAGGGATACAAGGAGAGGGTGGGAAGAGGGAAATAAAGTGGGAGAGTGGGAAGAGTAGGAGGAGGCTTGTTTATATTTTGAACTAGCTGGGACATGTGGCCTGTTTTTTGTGCTGTAGGCTCTGCATGCTCAAACTCTGAGATTTGTGAGACACACAGAAATAAGCAATGTAAAAGTAACCCTAGCGAATGACACTTTTAAATCCCAGTTTATTGTTTGACAAACTGGTAATAACTGTATTTTCAAACACAGGATAGTCTCCACTGAATTCTGCAGGTAGTTCTATATGTCACTGGGTGTTTTGTGTCTGTCCTTGAGTTTCTTGATAAGCATTGATTTGTGAACATTGCAATCCTATTAACTCTAATTACTCAATATTCCAGAACAAAGCAAACAACATTTCAACAGGGATAAAAACAAAAAACTGCGGATGCTGGAAATCCAAAACAAAAACAGAATTACCTGGAAAAACTCAGCAGGTCTGGCAGCGTCGGCGGAGAAGAAAAGAGTTGACGTTTCGAGTCCCCGATGCTGCCAGACCTGCTGAGTTTTTCTAGGTAATTCTGTTTTTGTTCTCAACATGAATGCTCGTTGGGAGCTGTGAATGTGAACCTTTGCTGTTAAAGGGCTGATGGAAACTCCTCGGGGCTTGTTGACACTTGTGTATCTATTACACATGTTTCTATGTAAGAGACATGGTGAAAACCTCAGCCAGCAGCCTGCTTGATGTGACTCTGGGTAAAGTACTCACTGCTGCAGCATATAGCAAAAACAAAACTAAAATACAATGAATGCTGGGAATCAGAAATAAGGACAGAAAGTGTTGGAATAACTCAGCAGCTCTGGCAGCATCAATGGAGGGAAACATAGAGACAGCCTTTCAAGTTTTAGTTCCAGAGAAACTTTCACACAGGTTCTTTAATTGAATTTAAAGGGAATTCGGGAGGAATGTGAATTGTACAGATCAGGGAATAACCACAAGGAACACAATGATTTTTCCCAGCTTTGTGTCACCTCCGGCCCTGTGACCCATATGGATGATATACTGATTACTGCTGGCTTAAAACAAACTTTTGGAAGGTTACACACACACAGCCAGACACGCACCCAGACATACAACACACAGACACACACTCATACACACACACACACACACATACCCATATGCAGACACACCCAGACATGCACCCAGACACAGACACACACAGACACACACACACACACACACACACACACTCATATGCACACACACCCAGATGCACAAACACACGTACACACACACACAGATACACACACTCACACTCACAAGCACATACACACCCATACACACACGCATACATGCACACACAAATGCATACACACAGGCTCGCACACACACACACGCCCAGATGCTCACATAGGCACACACAGACGCAAACACACACGTACACACACACACACACACACACACACACACACACAGAAACATGCACACATACATGCACGCACACACACACTAACACATGCATACTAACACATGCACACAGATAGACACACACACGCACATACAATCACACACACCCCCTTCATGCAGACACACCAACAGATAGACACACAGATGGGTAGACACACACATGGACACACACGGACGGACACACACACACTCACTCACTGAGTCACTCACACACACCCATACAACACCCATACATGCATGCACACACACAAACATACCCGGACACACATGGACACACACACATTTGCAAAGACACAAGCACTTGGCCCATCATGTCTTTCCAGCTTTTGGTCTGTAGCCTTGCAGGTTATGGCACTAGAGGTGCATATCCAGATACCTTTTAAATGAGTTGCGGGTTTCTGCTACTCTTTCAGGCAGTGAGTTCCAGACCCCCACAACCCTCTGGGTGGAAACATTTTTCCTCATCTCACCTCTAATTCTTCGACCAATCATTTTAAATCTATGCTCCATAGTCACTGACCTCTCTGTGAAAGTAAACAGGCCCTTCTCATCCACTCTATCCAGCCCCATCAATTTTGTACACCTTGATCAAATCTCCCCTCAGTCTCCTCTATTCGAAGGAGAACAACCCCAGCCTTTCCAATCTTTCCTCATAGCTGCAATTTTCCAGTCTTGGCAGCATCCTCGTAAATCCCCTCTGTACCTTCTCTGATGTGATTACATCCTTTCTGTAATGAGGTGACCAGAACTGCACGCAGTACTCAAGTTGTGGCCTAACTAATGATTTATATAGTTCCAGCATAACCTCCAGGCTCTTATATTCTATGCTTCAGCTAAAAAATGAAAGGATTCCATATCCCTTCTTAACCACCTTATCAACCTGTCCTGCCACCTTCAGAGATCTGTAGATGTTCACTGCAAGTCCCTCACTTCCTCTACACCGCTCAGTGTCCTCCCATCTATTGTGTAATCCTTTGCCTTGTTTGACCTCCCCAAATGCATCACCTCACACTTCTCTGGATTAAATTCCATTTGCCACTTTTCTGCCCACCTGACCAGTCCATTGGTATCTACCTGCAATCTACAGCTATCCTCCTTGCTATCAATTGCGCAGCTAATTTTTGTTTCATCTGCAAACTTCTCAATCATTCCCCTACACTTATGTCAAAATCATTAATATATCCCACACAAAGCAGCTGACCTGGTACTGAGCCTTGCAGAACCCGACTGGAAACAACTTTCCAGTCGCAAAAACACCCATCAAAAATCCCCCTTTGTTTCCTGCCACTGAGCCTATTTTGTATCCAGCTACATTCCCCTGGATCCCACCGGTTTTTATCTTTTTAACCAGTCCCCAGGGACTGGGCCCTGGACAACCCCTCCCCCGCAACGCTTGCCCCTCCCCCATACCATTCACCCCTCCCCCACACCATTCACCCCTCCCCCACACCGCTCACCCCTCCCCCACACCGCTCACCCCTCCCCCACACCATTCACCCCTCCCCCACACCGCTCACCCCTCCCCCACATCATTCACCCCTCCCCCACACCATTCACCCCTCCCCTACACCATTCACCCCTTCCCCACACCGCTCGCCCCTCCCCATGCCGCTCGCCCCTCCCCCACACCGCTCACCCCTCCCCCACGCCACTCGCCCCTCCCCCCACATCACTCACCCCTCCCCCACACCGCTCACCCCCTCCCCCACACCGCTCACCCCTCTCCCACACCGCTCACCCCCTCCCCCACACCGCTCACCCCTCTCCCACACCGCTCACCTCTGCCCCTCACCACTCACCCCTCCCCCACGCCGCTCGCCCCTCCCCCATACCGCTTGCCCCTCCCCCCACACCACTCACCCCTCCCCCACACCACTCATCCCTCCCCCACGCCGCTCGCCCCTCCCCCACGCCACTCGGCCCTCCCCCCACACCGCTCACCACTCCCCCACACAAATCACCCCTCACAAAGTCTTAAAAAAGAAATGAAACCAGACGGACTGCCCGGCAATGACCGAGACAATCTCAGCCCTGTCGACACTGCAAAGTTCTCCTTACTAACATCTGGCGGCTAGAGCCAAAATTGGGAGAGCTGTCTCACAGACTAGTGAAGCAACAGCCTGACATAATCATCCTTAGGGAATCATACCTTACAGGTAATGCCCCAGACTCCACCATCACCATCCCTGGGCATGTCCTGTCCCACCAGCAGGACAGACCCAGCAGAGGTGGGGACACAGTGGTATACAGTCGGGAGGGAGTTGCCCTGAGAGTCCTCAACATCGACTCCAGACCCCATGAAGTCTCATGGCATCAGGTCAAACATGGGCAAGGAAACCTCCTGCTGATTACCACATACCGCCCTTCTTCAGCTGATGAATCACTGCTCCTCCGTGTTGAACACCACTTGGAGGAAGCACTGAGGGGGGGGCAAGAGAGCAGAATGTACTCTGGGTGGGGGACTTCAATGTCCATCACCAAGAGTGGCTCGGTAGCACCACTACAGACCGAGCTGGCCAAGTCCTAAAGGACATAGCTGCTAGACTGGGTCCGCGGCAGGTGTTGAGGGAACCAACAAGAGGGAAAAACATACTTGACCTCATCCTCATCTGCCTGCTGCAGATGCATCTGTCCATGACAGTATTGGTAGGAGTGACCACCGCACAGTCTTTCTGGAGACGAAGTCCCACCTTCACATTGAGGACACCCCTCCATCATGTTGTGTGGCACTGTCACTGTGCTAAATGGGACAGATTTCAAACAGATCGAGCAACTCAAGACTGGGCATCCATGAGGCTCCACAAATATCCCCATCCTCAATGATGGAGGAGCCCAGCACTTCAGTGCAAAAGATAAGGCTGAAGCATTTGCTACAATCTTCAGCCAGAAGTGCCGAGTGGATGATCCATCTCAGCCTCCTCCAGAGGTCCCCAGCATCACAGATACCAGTCTTCAGCCAATTCTATTCACTCTACATGATATCAAGAAATGGCTGAAGGCACTGGATACTGAAAGGTTCTGGGCAATGACAACATTCCGGCAATAGTACTGAAGACTTGTGCTCCAGAACTTGCCGCACCCCTAGCCAAGCTGTTCCAGTACAGCTACAACACTGGCATCTACCCGGCTAGGTGGAAAATTGCCCAGGTATGTCCTGTACACAAAAAGCAGGACAAATCCAACCCGGCGAATTACTGCCCCCATCAGTCTACTCTTGATCATCAGTAAAGTAATGGAAGGGGTCATCAACAGTGCTATCAAGTGACACTTGCTTAGCAATAACCTGCTCATTGACGCCCAGTTTGGGTTCTGCCAGGGTCACTCAGCTCCTGACCTCATTACAGCCTTGGTTCAAACATGAACAAAAGAACTGAACTCCTGAGGTGAGGTGAGAGTGACTGCCCTAGACAGCAAGGCAGCATTTGACCGAATGTGGCATCGAGGAGCCCTAACAAAACTGGGGTCAATGGGAATCAGGGGGAAAACTCTCCACTGGTTGGAGTCATACCCAGCACAAAGGAAGATGGTTGTGGTTGTTGGAAGTCAATCATCTCAGCTCCAGGACATCACTGCAGGAGTTCCTCAGGGTAGTGTCCTCAGCCCAACCATCTTCAGCTGCTTCATCAATGACCTTCCTTCCATCATAAGGTCAGAAGTGGGGATGTTCGCTGATGATTGCACAATATTCAGTCTATGTCCAAATGCAGCAAGACCTGGACAATATCCAGGCTTGGACTGGCAAGTGACAAGTAACATCCACGCCACGCAAGTGCCAGGCAATGACCATCTCCAACAAGAGAGAATCTAACTATCACCCCTTCACATTAAATGGCATTATCATCACTGAATCCCCCACACCAACAACCTGGCGGTTACCATTCACCAGAAACTGAACTGGACTAGCTATGTAAATACCGTGGCTACAACAGCAGGTCAGAGGCTAGGAATCCTGTGGCAAGTTACTCACCTCCTGACTCCCCAAAGCCCTGTCCACCATCTACAAGGCACAAGTCAGGAGTGTGATGGAATACTCCCACTTGCCTGGATGAGTGCAGCTCCCACAACACTCAAGAAGCTCGACACCATCCAGGACAAAGCAGCCGCTTGATTGGCACCCCATTCACAAACATTCACTCCGCCACCGACGCACAGTAGCAGCAGTGTGTACCATCTACAAGATGCACTGTAGCAATTCACCAAGCATCCTTCAACAGCACCTTCCAAACCCACAACCACTACCATTTCGAAGGACAAGGGCAGCAGATACATGAGAACACCACCACCTGGAAGTTCCCCTCCAAGTCACTCACCATCCTGACTTGGAAATATATCACCGTTCCTTCACTGTCGCTGGGTCAAAATCCTGGAACTCCCTCCCTAACAGCACTGTGGGTGTACCTACACCACGTGGACTGCAGCGGTTCAAGAAGGCAGCTCACCACCACCTTCTCAAGGGGCAATTAGGGATGGGCAATAAATGCTGGCCCAGCCAGCGAAGCCCACATCCCGTGAATGAATTACAAAACACAACTCACCCCTCCCCCATACAGCCCAGCCCATTAAAATGCAGGGCACAGGGGCAAAAGCAAGCATGTCAGCTCCTTCTGGTGGCTCCTCCAAGCTTTGTACCCCACTGGCAGTATTTGTGAGTGCTGGAATGTTTGATCCAGTGATCTTACGGTGAGTTTCAGCAAATGGAGAGAGCAGGAGAGGGGGAAGGGGCAGGGAGCGGGTGGGCAGAGGGCATGGAGCAGGGGTCAGGGTAGAGGAAGGGGCAAAAGTCATGCGGCAGAGTGTGGGGAATAGGGGGCAGGGGGCAGGGTGACTTCTGAAATATCACAGAAGCTCTGAAATTCAAAGTGAAACAGAAACTCCAGACTGGCTCAGATTAGCAGTAAAGCAGCTACACTGAAACTCTACAGTCAGTATCTTGCCCATTCTGAGAATGAGAACTTGGGCTGAGTCTTGTTAAGCTGCCTTGGTGTGTCTTTGTGCTTTACCAGATGTTTATATGGCCACATTTTACAGTTGAGCAGAATGCTGCTCGTGTCCTTGCCTAACCCAATCCCTTCATAGCTGCACCTGCGATGTGCATTCAGTCACCCGGTGTCAGTGAAGTCAAACCCTGTGGATGTTGCATGAAATGTGATCAATGGGACAGACACACTGCCCTAAGGCGGAACAATGTAATGCAGGGTTAACTCAACCGACAGCCTCAGCAGCTGTGTGGATCAGACTACGAGATGCACAATTCACTTTAATATCTCTCAGGTAGAGTTACTCATTCTGAAAGCCCAGCACTGATATAATCAGCAGACAGTGAGGAGCTGAAAGCAATGTCTGAATCTGGGGCCCTCAGCACATGTAACACTGAAAGTGAGGAACTGCTGCCTGCGCTGAGCTTTGGTCAGCTCCCACCTGGATCACTCAGTTCAACATTGGGTCCGCACCTCAGGGAGGATATACTGACCCTGGAGGGAGACGAACCAGCTTCACCAGAATGACATCTGGCCTAAAAGGATGAAGTCATGAGGACAGGCAGGAAGCTGGTATTGTAAGTTTTGTGGGCCAGTAAAGGAATCGAATCAGTGACCTTGGCATTATCAGTACCACACTTCAACCATCTGGACCTAACCAGCCACTTCCAAAGCTGGGATTCCCTTGCATTGAGAAGTTTGAGGGGTGGATCTCATGAAGGTGTTTAAAAGGATTGAGGAAACTGATAGAATAGAGAGAGAGAGAGGGAGAGAGAGAGAGACGGGGGGAGGGAGAGAGTGAGAGGGGGTTGGGGCAGGGAGAGAGAGAATGTGGGGGGAGAGAGAGAGAGAGAGGGGGAGGGGAGGGAGAGAGAGAGAGACACAGAGAGAGAGAGAGAGGGAGGGAGAGAGAGACAGAGAATGTGGGGAGAGAGCAAGAGGGAGAGAGACAGAGAGAGAGGGGGGGTTAGGAGAGGGAGAGAGAGAGAGAGAGTGGGGGGCAGGGAGACAGAGAAAGTGGGGAGAGAGAGAGAGGGAGAGAGACAGAGAGATAGAAGGAGAGGGAGGGGAGAGGAGAGAATGTGGGGAGAGACCAGAGAAAGAGGGGGGTTAGGGAGAAAGAGAGAGAGAGAGAGAGAAGGGGGGAGGGAGATCGAGAGAGAGAGACAGAGACTGCCTTTGACTGGGGAGCAAGGGGGTTTAATCTTCAAATGAGAGGCCAGGCTGTTCAGGGATGATGTTGGAAGCACTTCCTCACACAGGGGAGTGGGAATCTGGAACTTTCTGCCCCCAGTCAGCTGCTGAAACTTGGGATTGAGAGGTTTTTGTTGGGTAAGAGGATTAAGGGGATATGGAACCATGGGGGCCAGGGTGAGGGAGGGGGGGGGGGCTGGGCCAGGGGAGGTGTAGATGGGGTTAAGATGCAGATCAGCCATGATCTAATTCAATATTAAGAAAGCTCAAGGAAGCTGAATGGCCTTCGTCTGGTGAAAATCTAATTTTATGATCTATATGTTTTAAGATTATAAATTGTAGTTTGGAAATTGGATTTTCTTAATTTGAAGTAAATAAAAGAACCAGTTTGAGAAGCTGGTAATCTAAGTCTAGAGGAATTGCAATTTAAAGGCTGGTATCTTCTGCTTATACATCTGGGGGTTTGGTCCCACATTGTGGTGAGGTGTGTGTGACTGTGCGCAAGCCTCTGTTGTACCTGGGCACCACCTTTATAAAACCCTGGAAAATCACAATATCAGCAGGTCATCTGACAGCCAGGGTCCAAATTTAGTGACACCTCCCTCTGCGTTCCCCTGGACCATGTCGAGTGGGAAATTCCTGTACCCGCCTGATGGGAGGAGGAGACAAACCAGGGAAACCAACATGGGCACGGGGTGTCCGCTGGCATCAGTGCCTGGCGGGGGGGGGGCAACGAAGAGGTCAATAATCCAGTGCCAGAGGAGGATGAACAACCATATTCTCTCCACCAGGAAAGGCTCAACAGATGGTCGCATGCACTGCAGGAATTCACCAAGGCTTCTTCTACAGCACCTTCCAAACCCACGACCACTACCATCTAGAAGGACAAGGGCAGCAGATAGATGGGAACACCACCACCTGGAAGTTCCCCTCCAAGTCACTCACCATCCTGACTTGGAAATATATCGCCGTTCCTTCACTGTCACTGGGTCAAAATCCTGGAACCCTCTCCCCTAACAGCACTGTGGGTGTACCTACACCACATTGGACTGCAGCGGCTCAAGAAGGCAGCTCATTACCACCCTCTCAAGGGGGCAACTAGGGATGGGCAATAAATGCTGGTCCAGCCAGTGACGCCTCACATCCGTGAATGAATTTAAAAAAAAACCTGAAGACTCCAATTTGTCTGGTCCAAGGCCCAGTGGCATGGTGTGCCCTGTCTCTCAGCCCCACTTCAGTACACCCACACTGTGGTGGGGTGCCCACCGTGCCCCCCTTCACCCTTCAGC
>JANJGN010000009.1:2477391-2479891 GCA_026770705.1 Isurus oxyrinchus | reverse complement strand
CTAAACCCTAAACCCTAAACCCGAAATCTAACCCTTAACCCTAACCCCCAACCCTAACCCTAACTCTTCCTCCCTCCCGCCCACCCTAATCCTAACGCCTGACCCCTAACCCCAACCCTAACCCTAACACTATCCCTAACCCTAACGCTCCCTTCCTCCCTCCAACCCTAACCCAAACCCTAACCATAACTCTTCCTCCCTCCCTCCCACACTCCCACTAACCCAAACACAACCACAACCCCAACCCTAACCCGTCACCCTAAACCTAACCCTAATACCCTAACCCTAACCCTAATACCCTAAACCTAAACCTAACCCTAACCCTAATGTGCTGGGCCTAGCCCTAACCCTAACCCAAACCCTAACCCTAACCCTAGGCCCTTAACCATGACCTAAACCCTAACCCTAACCCTAACCCTAAACACTAAACCTAACCCTAAACCTTAACACTAAACCTAACCCTAATGCGGTGAACTTAACCCTAACCCAACCATAACCCTATACCTAGCCCTAGCCCTAACCCTAACTCTAACACTAATGCGGGTCTAAACCTAACCCTAACCCAAACCTGAACACTCACCCTCACCCTCACCCTAACTCAAAAGCCCTAACCCTAACCCTAACGATAATGCCCTAACCCGTAACCCTAACCCTAAACCCTAACCCTAACACTAACCGTAACCCGTAACCCTAACCATAATGCCCTAACCCTAACCCTAACCCTAAACATAAACCTAACCCTAACCCTAACCCTAACCCCTAACCCTAACGCTAACCCGAACCCCTAACCCTAACCCTAACCCTAACCCTAACACGTAACCCTAACCTTAACCCTAACCCTAACCCTAACCCCAACCCCTAAACCTAACCCTAACCCCAAACCCTAACCCCTAACCCCTAACCCTAACCCTAACCCCTAACCCAAACGCTAACCCTCCCTAACCCTAACCCTGACCCTGACCCTGACCCTGACCCTAACCCTAACACTAACCCTAACCCTAACCCCTAACCCTAACCACCAAATCCCCTAACCCCCTAACCCTAACCCTAACCCTAATGCGCACCCTAAATCTAACCCTAACCCCTTACCCCTAACACTAACCCTAACCCTAACCCTAACCCTAACCCCCAACCCTAACCGCTAACCCTAACCCCTAACCCTAACCCCTAACACTAACCCTAACACTAACCCTAACCACCAAATCCCCTAACCCCCTAACCCTAACCCTAACCCTAATGCGCACCCTAAACCTAACCCTAACCCCTTACCCCTAACACTAACCCTAACCCTAACCCTAACCCTAACCCCCAACCCTAACCGCTAACCCTAACCCCTAACCCTAACCCCTAACACTAACCCTAACCCCAAAACCTAACCCCTAACCCCTAACCCCAAACCCGAACCCGAACCCGAAACTGAACCCGAACCCCTAACCCTAACCCCTAACCCTAAACCCTAACCCTAACCGCTAAACCTAACCCCCAACCCTAACCCTAACCCTAACCCTAACACTGACCCCTAACCCTAACCCCTAACACTAACCCTTACCCCTTACCCAGAACCCTAACCCTAATGCCCTAACACCCTAACCCTAACCTTAATAACCTAACACCCTAACCCTAAACCTAAACCTAATGCCTTACCCTTAACCTCACCCTCACCCTAACCCTCACCCTCACCCTCAACCTCACCCTCACCCTAATCCTCACGGTCACCCTCACACTAACCCTAACCCCTAACCCCTTAACCCAAACCCTAACCCAAACCCTAACCCTCCCTAACCCTAACCCGAACCCTAACCCTAACCCTAACACTAACCCTAACCCTAATGCGGTGTCACGCTTGCTAGCCCTAACCCTAACCCTAACCCTAACCCTCACCCTAACCCTAAACCTAATGCCCTAACCCTAATGCCCTAACCCTAAACCTAACCCTAATCCCAACCCCTAAATTCTAACACCTAGCCCTAACCCCTAACCCTAACCCCTAACCCCAACCCCTAACACTAACACTAACCCCAACGCTAATCCTAACCCTAAACCTAACCTGAATGCCCTTACCCGAACGCTCACCCTAAACCCTTACCCAAACCCCTGACCCCTAATCGTAACCCTATTCCCTAAACCCTAACCCTATCCCTAAACCCTAACATCACCCTGAACCCTAAACCCTAAACCCTAAACCCGAAATCTAACCCTTAACCCTAACCCCCAACCCTAACCCTAACTCTTCCTCCCTCCCTCCCACCCTAATCCTAACGCCTGACCCCTAACCCCAACCCTAACCCTAACACTATCCCTAACCCTAACGCTCCCTTCCTCCCTCCAACCCTAACCCAAACCCTAACCATAACTCTTCCTCCCTCCCTCCCACACTCCCACTAACCCAAACACAACCACAACCCCAACCCTAACCCGTCAACCTAAACCTAACCCTAATACCCTAACCCTAACCCTAACCCTAATACCCTAAACCTAAACCTAACCCTAACCCTAATGT